>VZTV01102909.1:0-57329 GCA_013400875.1 Anhinga rufa | reverse complement strand
AATTAAATAACTGTCATTTCTGTGCAGTTCTTCTCTGGAATTGAGCTTTCTCTCAAGGCAACCTCTGCTTCTGTAATTGCCTTGATTCTGGGGAACTGACTTCAGAATTTGCCACTGTTGATGTTCTGATTTCTCTCCTTTCTTCCTACCTTCTGCCTCTCAATTCACTGCCATTAACATCAGATTTCCAAATATTTTTGGTGTCATTCCAAACTCAAGTGCGAGAGTATCCTCACCACTTTTATACACGCCATCCTTCATTTTCTGGCATTTCATGCTTTCCCTCAGCACAATCAGTCTTTGGGCTACCATCTCCCTCAGCTCTGGGGTGGAGAGATGAAACCAGAAGCTGCTCTAACTCTCTTAAACACTGGTGTATTTTATGAGGAGTAGAAAGAAGTGTTGTGGGGGGCAAGAAGAAGGTTTCCTTTATATGCTTCCTGAATGTCTGCTGTCTTATGCTCTATGCTTCAGCTTCAGAGATGCTAGAGGAGAGAGGGGGGCCAGGACATGGGATGGGTTTTGTCTTAATACCCCTTCTTCTGATTTCAACTTCTGTTCATGGTTCAGCCAAATGCCCAAGACTTTAACTAGAAACCAAGCCTGGAGCCTCTGTTTCAAGGGAGAGTCCTGGGTCCACCATGTTCCAGTTTACTGCTGCAGTAACCCACCTTCTGTTCATTGGTATGTTTTCTTCTCTCTTCTTCTGCAGAGCCTAAAGCAAGTTGCAGATTAGGTCGGTCTGCGTCCACATCAGGTGTGCCTCCTCCATCCGTTACTCCGCTCAGGCAAGCCAGTGATCTTCAGCCGAGCCAGGTACCATCGTTAGCCAATCGTGAATGACTTCATGTGCTGCAACATGCCAAATGTTTCTCACCTCTGTGTCTGTTGTTTGTTACAGTAAATGATTTTTTTGGTTTTTGATTTTATTTTCTGTGCGTGTGCGTGCATCTGTGTGTGCGCATCTCTCATTGGCAATGAAACTCCACTGGCTGCAGCCGGTAGAATTTTCTTTGCTCTTAATTCCTTGTATCCTTTTCTGTCTTCATTCTGTAATATAAATGTAGTAAAACTGTACTGTATGAATTGGCTGGGTTTTTTATTTTTTATGTTTTCTGTACTTTTTTACTGTCTTTAAAATTTATCAAGCTTTGATAAATTTAATCTATGTTTTTATGTAAATTTCCTTCATATGTCTTGTCTAAAGCACTTGCACCAATGTTTGTCAATGACTTGTACATACCTGACTTCTGCCCAGTTGTACTTCAATATTTGTGCCAGTCCCACATTTGTTTTGAGTTTAATGCATGATTGTATTACACTGTGACTTATCACTGTCCTGAAAACTGCTCTTACAGCAAGTTACTTTGTTTAGTTAAGGCAGCTAGGCTCTCTTCCGCTATAGGCCATGTAATGCTTAACAGGACTATTAAATAGTCCACTGTAGTTATATTTATCGTATATTGTTAGGAACCAAAAACCAAATCAAAGGGGTAACATCTCCTTGTATCTTAAACAGAGATTTTTTTTTCCTCATCAAAACCAAGAATGCCACATAGAGCCTTGAGAAAGAAATGAAAGTGTTTGGGTTTGGCAAATTTCTCCAATAGCGGGAAAATAGAAAAGAAATAAAGACATGGGAAACCTATACTTACCTTTATTTTATATGCTAATACTGACATTGTATCATTTTGCTGCGCAGACCTGTATTATTAGTTTGACAGAACTAACTGCTGAGAGTAGCAATTGAGAGAAGAGGTTTCACTTAAACGTATTGTGAATTCCTTCTGTCAAGCTCAAAGCACTCCAGAATTGTATCTCTTGTGTGTATGTGTACGGGCCTACACATCACTGTGTATGTGTGTGGGTATATAGATGCACAAAGAGACACAAACATATATGTATACATGTGCACATACATATATGTATGCACACACACAAACACCCTTATTTAGATGGCGAATTTTCAATTGGCTTTGAGGGAATTAGTCCCCATAATCCTATTGAATTTCAATGAGATTTGAGTGGAAAAATCCCTGTGGACTGCTTTGCAATAATCACGTATTTAAGTTTTTTGCACCTTGGTGGGTTGCTTCTAGAAAGTCTTGACTAAAGTAGAGAGGTTGATTTACTCAATCTAGACAGCCAACTACTTGTTAGGAAGGTTATAATTGGGTAGCCCAGTCCATACAGGTTAAAATTCTTTAACCTGCAAAACCGATGCTATTGTATTATTTCTGAGCCCTGCTGGACACAATGCCTAACAGAACCTTGTACTTTTATAAAGCATATTTTACATAAGAAAATCAAATCCATAATGGAAATTCAAAATGACAGTCCATTTAAATACCATGTCAAGTGTTCCTTCATCTAAGGAAGAAATTAGGGTAATTGTACTTCCAAAGGTTTTGAGTGTCCCAGTATTCATGTAGTATATGATTTTTGATTAAATGGGTCTTAGAGCAGACATGATGCTTTGCTGGTTACTCAGTGGCAAAGGCACCTTGGGTGTTTTGAAGGGATTTTAGTCTCTCAGTTTATGTTAAGAACTAAACAATAAGCCTTGAAAGCAGAAGCTGATGTGATAGAAGAGATAATGAGCCTCTTAGAAGCTGTAGCCAGGGTTCACTGAAACTGTGGAGGAAAAATCCACCTCACTTCATACAGAAGAAAGGAACAAAGATGATAAGAGGAATTTTCAAGTGAGTTGAGAGGGTGATCTTGTTAATTGAATAATGTTTGGTATGGACATGGCTTCATGAAAAACAAGAAAAACTAGTAAAAGCTTTCTCTCCCCATGTGTCTTCCCTTCAAGCTGTCAATCTCTTACGGTCCATCTATTCAGTTGTCATTTATTATGATGGAATAATTTTTTTAAGTTGTGGATTTGACTCTGATTCCAGTGGAATGACAAAAATCTTATTATCTCTATGGCAGACACAAACATTACTTTGATTGTGTTCTTTATACACCTGTTCTATCTTAATGTGCAAATAAGGTATGACAAGCAAAATCAGTTTGGAAATGGCTGGGTTGTTAGCCCATTCTGAATCTGACAGATTGTGGCATACAGGGTATTCATTTTCATGTGCTGTGGCTATTGACTGTATCGATACTGGTTTCCTTAACCACATCGTAATCAGCAGTTAGATTTCCCAGAAGATGAAGATGATGCATCCTGTTATCCACCTCTTTGTTGATGAGATGGGCACAGCTAGCTTTCATACAGGGATACAAGATCTGGGAAAGGGCAGATTACTGTTAATCGTTTTTCTCAAATCTTCATGGATCCCAAGCTGATGTTTGTCAAAATGTTTAACTTGGGGGAAAAAAAATCAGATTTGCAAATGAACTCTCAAGGCCCATCATTTTTAATACAGAATCATTCAAGGAAGTGGTGAGGATGCTTTGAAATTAAAAATAGTTCTGATCTAAGGAAACCTAAACCTTAATTCCAATCAAATATTGGCTAATTATGTAACTATTGACATTTATCTCCCCTACGCCTTGTTTTCTTGTTTGTTTATTGGTGTAGGAATTGTGAGGATTAACCAGTTAATAATCACGGAACATGCTTAAGGTGTATTCATGGTAAGCATTATAGTGATCACATATAAATAAAGAACTTACAAGCAGAGGTGAATTATGTGGCTGGTCTCTGATGGAGAACGCTTTAAAATTCTGTTGTGTAGTGGCAGCCACAGTTACCAACACGCCAAGCCAGACAGAGAGCATGCTGTTCTGTACTTAGTTCTGGTAAATGGTGAGGGCATTTTGAAAGAGCTGGTTGCAGGAAGTAACCTTGGATGAAGCTGCGAATTGACTCAATTTAAACTGAAAGATAAAGATCAGTTTATCTTGGAACTGAAGTTATTGATTGTGTAAGGACAAAGTTTAAGAAATTAAGGAAGTAGCAGAGGAAGTCAGGTGGAGAACCTGGAACTCAAATACGGCAGAAGCATGGCATATATTTGAGCTACAAAAATGGCATACAGCTATATGTCCTAAATACATATCTTAATATAAATATCCTAAAGAGAGGAGTGTAAGTAGCAGAGAAGTGTTCTAGATATGACAGAACATAATGATGCAAAGGTTTTCCGGTGCCAGCAGAGAACTTACAGGGAATGGAAAAATATTCTAGAAAGTACAATATATATCTTAGAGATAAGAAATGTGTGAATAAAATTGGAAATAGTGAAAGTCTATCTGAGTTTGGCCTTTTTATGGAAATGAAAACAAATACTAGTCATTTGTAGCCATCCAAGTGGACAGAGAACAGTAGAAGTTAACCACCATGTGAGGTTTACAAAGTAGAATAAATGTGGTCCAAGGATGCCCCAATATGTAACTCATCACCCGTGCTGCTGGAGCCTCTGTGCTGGTGCCTGAGCCTTCTGTAGCAGGCATGGTCAGGTGTTTCACCCTGAGCTCGGTCCTACCAGGGGACCCCCATAGTGAACAAAATTGTTCACTTGTGTAAAGCAAGCAGGATTTGTAGTCACAGGTATCACTGCAATGCAGTGATGTTTCCCGGCACCCTATCGTTCTTCACATCTTCACCTCAGGGTATCAAGGGGATACACTCTATCGATGGACTCAAAAATCCCTGTTGTGGACAGGATACCTGTGCACCGAGCATGTCTGTCACAAAAGGAGAAAATGTTTCAAGCAACCTGCACTGTGGAAGTCCCTCTGCTGGAGAGCAGAGCATCGCGCATCTGTGTTTTTAATGCACATAAAATCATCTCTAGGTCACTGCCAGACTTCTCTGAAACAGCCTTCAGCACACCAAAAAAACCCACTGGTTTCCATTTTAAGAAAAAGGAGCCAATATAAATAGCTCTAGATTTTTTGCTGCAAATGAATTTTGCAAACTGAAGTTTGTTTTTGTTAAGATGTAGAGACCTGTTGGGAAATCACGTGTATTAAGCTGCATAGCAGCACAGCAGTGCATGTTTATAATGAAGGTCCACGATCTGAAGGAAAAGACACACTTTGAAAACAAAACTCCTGATAGTAACAATGTGGTATTTCAGCTTTTCTGCAAAGCGGAGCCTATTTTCAGACAGATTTCCACAAAACTGTGTACCTTATTTATCTGCAAATGTGCAACCTCTCTTCATGCTGCCTGTTAGTTAACTTGCTTTTCAGCGGGAAGACAGCACTGTACTGTTGCCTCCTCAAGGTATGCTATCTTATTTCTGAAGGTTTTCATGCCTCTTAAGGTCTGGTGTCTTCTGGTGGGGAGGATCGGGCAGCGATATCTATCTCAAATTTAAGCAAGGAAAGAAGATTTAAACTTTACAGTGATGATCAAAGTAAAATCTAGAAGCCATGCTGAGATTAGGAGGAGTAACTCAGAGGAGGGAACGAAGATACATGGACAGCTATGAATTAAGGAGTTTCAACGTGCATTGAAGGAAGTAAGAAAAAGCTAGAAAATATATCAGAGTCAACACTGAAACTTTTTGTGGCTTATTTAAAAAAAAAACAAACAACATGCAGTTCAGTTTATTACTTGCCTGGTATCTGCCTGGGCCCCCAGAAAGTCGAGCTGGCATTTTTCTTCCCCCATACCACCCCACCAGTGAACACGATGCAGAAAGCCCACGTGATGGACAAACTAACCATTACCTTCAAAACTTGAGGAAAGATTTCACTTATTTTATTATTTATCTGAATATAATATAGCAAAGGGGAAAGGCCTCCCATTCACAGAATGAACTTGACCATGTAATTATTGTCATCAACTGAATCCATCAGTAGTTTATTTGGGTATGTATCTTTGATAGGCGAGAATTTTAGATACATGCTGGCTCCTTAAATTTTGTATTTAGGTACCTAAATAATAAAACAGACTTGCAGAAAGACCGAGCGCACTCTTTAGCTGAGATCTATCCTACCTACCTCTGAGATGTCTAAATCAGGGGTATAATACAGGTTCCCTGTGGGTTATATGAAAAGAGGCACCTGCAGAGGGGATTCACCTAGCTAAACCCTCAGTGAGCACGTAGAGCTGCATGTCTGTTACCTCGGATAATAATTTATCCTCCTAATTTAATCACCTCTGTTGGTTGTGGAAAGCTAGCTGGGATCATTCCTGCTCTGTGTGTGTTAGGGGCTCCTGCACGTTTGCAGGTGTAAGTAACACAGAGCAGATAACAGTCACTAAAGTTTCCATTGCTAGGTAACGGGCATTTATAGCTTCTCAGACTTAATCCACGGATGCTGAATGTTACGGAGAAGCTATACGGATGGTACGGCTGGGTCCTGCCTACAGCTAATCTTTGAAATGATGTGCTTTTGGCACCTTTCCTCCTGCCGGTTTCGATGTCGGGCTTGGCAGCGGTGCCCAGGGCGAGCGGCACCCTGAAGTGGTGCCGGGGCGCCTGGCCGGCTCCTGGGTTGGGTGCCTGGCCTCACTGGGGGAGCCGTGCTAAGGAAATGTAAATCCGAGCTTTGCAGGGTCCCGAAAGCGAGAGACCGGGATTTCTCCCGCATAGTTTCCCCGTGTATTAATGTCGGTAGGGAAGTCAGGAAGCAGATTTTCTACTTTAAACGTGCATCCGGAGGGGGTCTGGGCGTTGTACGTATTTCCAGTTGGTCCAAGGTGGGCACGATGCACGCCGGTGTGTGTTCATCCAGAGCGTGACGAAGCACCCTCCTGCGGGGTCGGCCCTGCGCCGGAGCAGCCCCGCTTTAGCGCCCGCCCGGCAGGAACCGCCTGGAACCTCCACAGGACTGCGAGAGGCTTCACTCCTCCCGGGCCGGGAGCGCGGAGCGGGCGCTCGCCCCAGCAGCGCCGCCGCTGCGGCGGGACCGGCCTCAGCGGGGNCTTCCGATCTCTTCCCCGGCAGCGGGGGCGCTGCCCTCCTGCCCGGCTGGCGGCGCTCCTGCGCGGCGCTGCCAGGGAGAAAGCCCTGCGCGGCCGAGCGGGAGGTAAAGCCTGCTCGCGTCTCGTAGGGAGCTCGCCCGAAGTTTCCAGGAGATAAATCACTTATGTTAAGAAGAGCGGTTTCGAAGTGTTGCGTGTTTTCTTTCCCTGCTGGCAGCCACTTGCACGGGCGTCGTGCAGAAGGGCTGCGAGGCGCGCTCCTCGCAGGGCCCGCGGGCGCCCGAGGCAGGCAGGTGCCCGCTCACCTGCAAAGTCCCCACCTCCTCCACTCAACGGCTTAATAACGTCTTGTTTAAGGCTCAATATTTAGGTGCTAAGCGAAATGCAATTAAAACATGCACTTTTTTATTGTTAAAAAAAAAAATCTAGCATTAAAACTGATGTGAGACTTTTTCTTCAGGGCAACTATTACTTAATTTTGTGCTCTAGCTGAAAAACCCCAAACACGTATTCTAATCGTTCCATTCTAAAACAAAAGAATGAGGGAAGGGAAGTACGACAAAGAAAAAGCTGAGATACGTGTTTCGCTGCTCCCCGCGTGCCCTCTCAGAGCAGTACCCTGCAGTGCAAGTGCAGCAAAAGCTCGTTGTAAGAAACTTACAGAACTTTAGAGAAATAATTTAGAGTTGAATTTGGACGAGTACCGAGTTCTCTTCAGCAATGCCTCTAAGTATTTGTCTCATGCCCAAGTTAATGAATAACTCTGTACTGGGCCAACTAAATACCCCAGGCCCAGCTCGTGATGCCTTTAGCCTTAGTTATGTTTGCTATACAATAGCATATTATAGTCTTTGTATGCCTTGTAAGCATTGTGTTCTCTCTGTAATTAATGAATGCAAGAAGGGTAAGTTGTTACTGTTACGGCTATAATTATTTTTGAAGGCACCTAGACAACGTGCTTCCCCAATGAATTGACATTATCATGCTTTAGTTGGCAAATGTGCATCTGAAAGCATATGGGCTCTACGCTACTCCGTGAGCATAAACAAAGCATCTGGACTCTTCTATTATTCTCAGCTTAAAGTTGCCGTTTCCCCCAGCAATAGCGTACAAGAGTTCAAAGCAGTCAGAGAACGCCCTGCGGTTGTTGGGCGTCGTAGCAGGGCCGGGTTCCTGACTGCTGCATTTAATGAATTCTGCTGCTGAAAAACGAGCACCGATAAATCAAGCTCCGCTGTTCCGTATCTGATCACAGCAGTCTTTTTTTTATGAAAGACATACAGTCATTGTAGGTAGATGGAGAACTCTGTAGACTGACGCACTCTTTCAACCAGTTTGAATACGAGGGAAGTGGTAACAAAAAAAGAAAGTGTGCTAGTAAGAGAATTCGTATCTGCTACATGGCATAAACCTGTGCCATCGCTCAGTACTGCAAGTCTTTACTAGACGCACTCCTTGACGAATCACAGTCTAAAACTAGCATCAAACTCCAGCGATTCTGCTTTTGTGGTTCTAGTAACGCAGAAGGATTCACAACGAAGGAACCAGCTTCTGTCGTACTTGATCTCTGGGCCAAAGGGGAAAAAAGATCCCCCTGGGCTGCTGGTTAAAGATTTCAGGGGAGCTGCAGTCCCGAATTCCTATGCAAAAGGAATATCTAAGTACTGTGCTAACCGGCACTCTGGTATGACTTCTCTATCCCTCTTTTTTCCTCTAATTTTCAAAAGGTTTGAAAGTCTATTGTGTATTTTGGACGTAGAATAGCAAAACATATGAAACAATTCATGGCAATCGGTTTCTTCTTCTCTCTGTGTGTAAATGCCAAGTGTTCCCCTTCAGCCAGTGCAATGCCTCCGAGATCTGTCTCTGTGCTCCTGCAGCCAAGATTATGGTTGTTCCTTTTTGATACTTGATCTTTTTCTTCATTCAAAATGTATGTCTGCAGTGTGGGAACAGTCCCATGCCTCTCGCTCTGTAATCAGAGTCCCATGGGGTTTTGGTCTGGACTTTCTATACACTATTTATTGCTTTGGATGGTAGCTGCTATTTTTGCTTGTGAAGCTATTCCCTTAAAGGGACTTAATTACTCCTTATGTTTAACCATCACCTTTAATGAGGCTTGGGATAGTCACTAGATCCAAAACCTGCTTAATGTTGACCACTAGGATCTACCACAATAACGTTTGCGGTGGTATCTAAGAGTCATAGTCATAAATAAGGTCCCCATGTTGGTAGATGATGTGTGTAGAACAAAGGCTGTCCTTACGCAAGGATTTGTAAGCTCAGTGAAATGGATCAGAAATTAAGCAGTTGCAGATGGGGGTAGATTGGCAAGTATGTGACTGTCAGGAATTGCTTAAGCTTCAGTTTATGTAAATGAGAAAGTGCAAAAACTACATGGGGTCCAATCTACTGTGCCTTTGACAGTGACTTTAATTAGTATTGTATGCCAGTAATACAACAAAATGCATTTGAATATCTAAAACCTGAAAACCAAGTAAATTTTACTAGGAACATTTTACAAATGATGTATCTCTCTCAGATGGCCCTCTCGTGGAGAGGTCCTGCTCCTCCAGTGGAGAAGTCTTTAGTGTCTGTGTAGGCAAAACCTAATGAATTTAGACATAGACTGAATTTTGTGGATGCTGGTTTTGCAAATAGCCGGGAGGAGGCAAGTCCTCTGGGTCCTACCTGGGAGGATGGACAGGCATGGAAGAACCACGGTGGGGTACAGAGAGAAACCCCTGGCACAAGCACTTCACTGATGGGGCATGGGCCAACTTTCCCCTTGAGATGATGGCTGGATTTGCCCAGCGAGTGGCCTGAGTATATTTGAAAATCTGAATCATCCGGAGCCATAGGATTTTGCCTTCTAGTTCAGGCTGAATGTTCACAAGAGTCAGGGGTGAGTCATCGCCCCGACTGCCCCCACTTAGGCAGAGGAGTCGGGGCATGAGCTGTGTCCCGGCGTGTGACACAGCCTTCTGGGGAGTCTGCACTGCTAAAATCTGTGAGAGTGGATTTCCGAGTATGCTTTCGTGCCTTTATAAAGTGCAGCAGAGCCCCGTGCCCACGAGAGGGAGCGGTTGCATTACTTTACACGGTTCTTTTTTCTTGCAAGGACAAATACCTTGCACACACGAAGGCAAAATGCTGCTGTCGTCAGTCCAGCTAAATGTGCTGTCAACGTTTTGGATGAGAACAACAACAAGAATGTTAATGCTTTAGGGAAGGCTCCACATTGCATTGTGTTGAGTTGCAGCTTGAATCTGGTCATACATAACCAGTGCATGGGTCCAGAGCAGTGCAAATGGTTTCTAAATATACAAACTGCAAACAAGAGGACATTTATTAAAAAAAGAAAGAAAGAAAAGGAAACGCAAACCTTGAAGTGGATGGAATTGCCACATCCATCATCCCTCACCTCCAAGGCACGCCTGACTGATTGGCATGAGAAGCAAATGTGTCAAAGCTGTCTTCTGTTGGCAGACAGCCCTGCTGTTGCTGTCCCAACATCTTTTCTTCAGCATTTAGCTGGGCTGGTCATGCAGCAGAAGCAGGTCACTGCATTGCTGGGTACTGCTTTGCCAGGACGCGGATTTAAGAGCATGAGAGAGTGCATGCTTGGCACCACCTCGCACCACCAGAGCAGCCTCTGATTCACGGTGTGGGGGAAGCTAGGCAAACGTGGATCTGAGCATGCGCTACTGTTGTGGTACGTCCCAGGGCCCAAACATGGCTTTGGTGGCTCGCCTTCTTCATACCACTCAATAGCAGGGGTTTTAGGCACAAAAAAGACGTGTGGGGGAGAAGCAGGGATGGGTGAAAGCAGGTCAGCTGTAGGAAAAGTAATGCCACAGAAGGAGGGTATCAGAGATGGGAACAGAGTGACCAGTATCTGAGCACCAGACCTAGAGTCTGTCTTCATACCTTTCCTCACCCTCGAGTGCCTGCTTGGCTGCTGCTAATTCAGCTGTCATGGAAGAGAGTGGGGGGAAGAATATTCCATTCCCTTACTCTGATCTTTTCTTGTTCTTGCATGGGCTTTGTAAGCTTGCCAGCAGAGTACAGAAAGAGGCTTGTTCCCTCACAGAAGTTGTTGAAACTTTAAAAATACAACAATATTCTAACAAAGAATGAAACACAGCATTTATGAGGGTTTTCACTTCTTGCTCAACATTTTTTTACTGTCTTTACCTACTTGTTTCTCAGATTGGGAGTTACAATTTCTTTAAAAGGCATAGGACAGGCTTGAGAAGATCCCTGCGTGGTCTGTGGTTTCAGGGGGTCGTTATATTGTGCCTGTTTTTGATAGAGTTGGGACGGTGTGTTTCAGTACTTTGAAAAATAGTCTTAGCTCAACAGAGAAATTTGTGGGGACAGATGCCACAGCCGATGCAGCACAATGTAGGTGGTTGTTCCCTGGAAGGCGAGGTACCCTCCAGAGCCCCTGGGAGTTGGTGAGCAGTTGGTGAGAACTGTGTGCCTCTGGAGCCTGAGGGCTTGGACATGGGGCAACAGCCAAGCATGGCCTTTGCACCCAGACCTTTCTTTTGAGAGTCAGACTGGTACACGGGTATGCAGAACTTAATATGACATACATAGAAACTAATAACAAAGATTTCCAATAAAGGACTTAAGCAGACCGATGAGATGGGGAGATACACGCCTTGAAAGTCTTACAGTGTCATTGAACAAGTGTTCCTAAGCTGTAACTTTTGCAGCTTATAAAAAACTGAATCAGTGAGATCGCCGTCCTGTCCTGCCTATAGCAAGACACTAAAAATTATTTGGAAGTTCTTAATCTCATTTTTAGCTGCTCTTACAGCATTGTACATGGTTCTACTAAAATAGGTAACAGCTTACAGTAATACTAAACAAATATATAATGTAATTTATGTGAAATAATTTCAGGCCAACCATCAGTAAGTTGCCTATAAAGGAATTTAATTTGGAAGCATTCCTAACTCTTCAGGGAATCTCTCTTTAAAGCTTTTCTCATAAATTTACTTGTTCTCTTCTAAAACTTGTAAATTCACTTCAAAACTTGTTCTGAGACTTTTGTGTGCAAACAATTAGTTTAGTCGCATTAAGAAGGGTGCAGTACCAGAACAATAGCAATTGCTAAGTTTATTGCAAATGGTCTTGCAACCACTATTGAAGACATTGTGCCTTGGTTAAAAAAATATTTTAAAAAATCCCAGAAGCATGCAATTTCCTTTTTTCCCACCTTTTCTGTGTGTATTTATGTTTAACTCAGGGCAAGAATTTTATAATATTCTTAAAGGAAAAAGTAGAAATAAAAATGGCATGAATTCATGAAAGCATGGGTTTATATATAGGCATTCTCTGTAAATGAACCAAACATTCTGTATTCCAGGTAGACTGACCTTATTTGTCTGCTCATATGCCTTTCAGTTACCTCCATGCACTCCCACCTGTTTTACCCTTTTTGTATATGAACTGAATGTATTGTACCATGTTTCTGTTCGAACTGTGTGTGCCTGATGCATAAAACACGACACGGAACAGCAAGGTCTTCCCCACCGTCTGCGTTAAGTCACAAACCATCCGAGCTTTCTTCTCATGGTTGTCACCATTTCACCAGAATCGTTCGGTGTTTGTATAGCCTTATACAGTATATTGCACTTACTGTACCTGTATAGTATCTTGTCTGTATACTGTATGCACATAAATATGTATATTCACCCATGTATGTATGTATAGTATGTTTATATATCTCTGTATATGTATGTGTGTTTGTTCATAGTCTTTCACTAGAAGTGTGTGGCTATTCATATACATTATGTGTATGCCGATTATAAAAAAGTATGAATGCCAGCACCCACTTTTGATAACCTACTTTTATTCCCATTTTGTCTTGTTAAACAATGAAAATAAAAATGTCATGTATTTTAAATGAGAACTTTAACAGATTATTATTTTTACTAATTTTAAGGTTTCCAGTTTTTCAGAAAAGTTATTTGAACGGATCCAAAATTGCAAAGATACTTGTGTTTCTCATGACAGTCTTCTGTGGCTGAAAAATGTTTGGTAACAGCTGACACTGCATAGTTTTGGTTCTCTGTATCTCATGCTGGTCAAGTGCTCCTAGGTTTAGAAATGCCCTTCTTAACCAGCTGGACTCTCGTGCTGCAAATCCCAACTCTATTTACATGAGGGACTTGCAATAAATCTAGGGGTGACCTATGTCTATAATGTCTTGCACGTATAAATACTGGATATAGAAGGGCCCTAGGCTGGAAAGAAAATTTTCTCCAGTGCAGGTGAGCCTTAGGAATGGGTGAAAATATCATACTTTATGAGTCAATTTTATGGGAACATTACAGACACTATTTGTCAGATCTCTTACGCTTTGCAGTTCACCGTAACATATAATTGCCAATTGATTAGGCATTTATTAAAACAGGTAACAGTCATTTATTAGTCCTTTGTAAAATTATTCTTAATCACCACACAACTGTATGCAGGCTCAGTTATCTGGCCTTGAGGCAGCAAAGCACTGGCTTATCTTAAATAGCAAAATATCCCTATAAATCAAGGGGACGACTGATACATATTTTCCAGTTGAGCGTCTGTTTAAGTTATTCACTGAACTGGAGCTTCAATGATAATCATATGTGTTTCTCTATGAGACGTAGGAGTGATAAATTTGCTTCCTTTATGGTTAATTTTATCATTGTATTAGCTTGTTCAGCTGGACCAATCTCAGTGTGTAGTAAGTTACTGCAGCAGAGTGGCAGCAGCTACTCAGAAAAATCTCAGAAGACAGATCTTTAGGCAGGAGATCCTAAGGAATTTGTACGGTGGCAGAGCCACTGCTAAGAAGAGCCTTCACCCCAACTAAAATCGCATAATCGAAAGTCCTTTTCATTTTTTAATTTAAAGTTACAGGGTTAAATTCTGACCTCACTCACGTCAACAGCAAATTCCCATTTCACTCATAAGCTATAACTGAAATGTCCAAGGAATGCTTTTTCTCAACAAAAAATAGGATGGGGAAAGGGCACATTCCTTTGGATGGAGCTCGGCATTTCTGGGCCAGAAGCCTGAGCTTAAGCCTTTGCAAGTCAGGGGCAATTAGTGGACTCGCGTTCGGCCCATCTCTTTTTTTACAGTCTGGAGAAGCACATTTACTATCTGGGGTTTATAATCACAGTTGTGTAATTCACAATAGAAAGAATAAAAATGAAAAAAGACAATAGCAATATGCATTTTTAAAATTAATATTGGTCAGATCAAGGCTCTTGCTTGATTTCTGTACCAAACTTTAAAACAGAAACAAAACCAGAGAAAAACAGCACTTTTTTGCTGGTTGACAATTTGTTTGCTTATGTTACAGGTGGAAGTGTGTATAGGTTGCCATGGAGCTGGATGTTTTGCTTGCCATGCATTGTCATTAGCCATTCCTTTTAAGTTGGATATTTAAACTTCCTCCTGCTCTGGAGATCTAAACTTGAATCCAACCCACGCTGCTGTCTTAGGCTAAGTCGAGTTTGCCTGGTCTCTCACTCAGGGGAGCCTGAGAGCAAAGCCCTCGTTCAGCAGACCAGTGCTCGTGGTTTAGTGTTTTGCAGTCTTCTCAATGAGTTAGCGCTGAATCAGTGTCACACGCTGTATCAGCCAGTGCCATCCTTTTGGAGATTGCCTTTTAAACAGAAAAACAGAAACAAGGTGCAGGGAACCGCTACTCTCAACGAATCCCATTTTCTAAAGCATGCGGATGCCAGTCTTAGTTTCTTGCGTGTATCTCAGCTATTCTGCGTGTCAGGAAATGATGTCTGTATTAGATTTGGGTACTATATTGTTTAGCAATTCCTGATATAAATTAAATTGCATTATGTTGCTGTGAGGGCAGAGCAGATGTGGTATTTCATACTAAGGCAGGCTCTTACATGTTTGGATTCTTTAGAAATTCTCAGTACAGTTTATAACTCTAGGAACTGTTCATTAATTGCATTTCAAACTGCAGTTAGAAAATAATCATAAATGGAGATCTCTGGTTTTTAATCATGTTTTTATGCATCTTTAAAATGGAAGCTATGACCACCTACAAGAATATGATCATCTCTGTACATTCGGTGTTGGTTTCAGTCAGGCTTTCCTAAACTCTTTTCCTCCCATACAATCAGTACAATACTTGAGAAACGGCATTTAATCTACAAAAATTATCATTGATTTAATTTCAATATCAAAAAAAGGAGAAATGTAAGAGCATATTTCAAAATTTATCATCTGTAAAGCAACTTCAGAGTCTGTAACTGAGATATTTGTGTATTTAGATCACCTAATACAAAATAAGAGGAATGGAAGGCACCTGTCCTATCAGTGCTGAGACATTCTCCATATATTATGTTGATAATTTTATATTTTTTTTATTTTAAAATTGTTCTTGTGACCATTTTCTTGAAAACGCTAGAAAAATATGAAGACTTAGGGACTTTTCTGGCAAACTGGTGTGAGGTTCTTCAGCTGTCACAGCAATAAAGGTTAGTTAAATCTTGAGTTCTAGTACTGACAATAGGAAAAGTGCTGAAGCTCATGTACCTGTTTTTAGCTTGGAAAAAATGAGGTCCAATAAAATGGGGAAACTAATGGAATCTGTGGTGTCCCCACACATCACATTTTTGTAACTTTAGGATTGGCCTCGATGTCTGCTTTCTTGTAGTTCTTAATTCTTCTGAAGACTTGGTCTTGTTTTCACTCATTTACATTCTTCCATATTCAATTTCTGGGTCCTTCTCGGCCTCTGGTGGGTGACCAGAAGCAATATCTAGACCGTGCACCCTGCTGCCTTCAGCTTGCTCATACATGAGAGCTTTTGCAGTCTGGAGGGGTTGGATCTAGAGGAGGAAAGGATCTTGCTGGACCAGCAGCTCTCACTGCTCCATGCCACCTCTGAACGCAAAGCGGCGTGGGCTATTCATCTTAGTATGAGATTTAGAATCCAGCAGTTTTGCAAAATTACCATGATTTAGAGTAAGAAACACTACTTTTTTTGTTACAGCACAACTAATTACAGGTGTGTTGTACTGTGGACGTGGTTACTCTGTCAGCTGTAGTGGTCATTGAGGCCACTGCCTCAAACCATCCTGCAGATTTAAGGCTGGTTCATGAGTAGTTAAGGCACACATGCAATGAAGCAGCAACCACCAGCAAGAGGAAGAGGTGGGGAGACAGGGTTAGGCCTCTCAAGGACATCAAGGACAATAGAGCACCCTGCAGGTGCTGTACTGCAAAATGCAGTTAGCAGGAGATCTCTATCACTGAAGCCTAGCAAAGTATTCTGTCCTTTGTCCCTCCTGTGATTGACCTAATACAACATTGAATTTTCCTTTCTGTTTTACAATGAGCGACAGGATGTATCATGGTGGGTTGCCTGAGTTCTGCATTTATTGCTTAGCAAAGGCATAGATTAAGCTTTGATTTTTAGTGAGTGATCTCAATAGGAATGCACTTTGTGATGATCCACTGCATAAATGAGATGCATAAGACAACTTTACAAAATATCCCTAATATGAGTTACTTTACAGGCTCTTATATTAAACATACTAGCATTTACAGGATGTGTTAACTAACAGTAGATCACACAGTACATTTCAGACAGTTGTTTGGTGTTAAAAAAAAAGGCCTAGGTGAGAAGAATACATGTTTCCAAATAAGACAATAATGCAAGGTCAGGAAGATCTATAGCTGGACTGATTGCCAGTATAAAAATGGAAAGCAGGACAGTGAATTTATCATTTAAAGTTGGCTTTATTGATAGTCTCAGCAATAATCCGAGGGTTACTGGAAAACTTGAGGCATAGGAGCATGCACAGGGCAGGTTCTGTATAAAGTAACTGTGACATTTAGTAATTGGAAGCAATGAATCATGAAACTGGAGGTCTGGAATCAGAGGTGCTGAAGGTTTGCTAACCATTTTCTGATTTAAATTTAGGATAAGTACTAATTGCTCATAATCTTGACTCTTCGGGAATCCTGCAGTTCCAAAGATTCTTGCCTGTTGTTTTTAAGTGGTGGATTAGTCAGGCCATAGAGCGCAAGACAATGTAATGTCTTTTAGTGAGTCCTGTGTTTGAAAAAAGGTGCCCAGAGTTTTCTTATGATACTTCATCATATAATTACATTAAATGGCAGGAGAGTTTTTACAGGGACTCTAGTTTTCTTTTTTTTTCTGTAGTAGTATCCTTTGTAAGAAAACATATTTCCAGAAGTTTAGAAATTTAGAATAATGTAAATCAAAACTTTAAACACAGCAATTCAAATGTTAAAATAGCCCTAAAATGTGATGCATATACAGTTTCATAAGATGAAATAGCAGGTGGCAGTGAACTTTTTTAATGTTAAACATACAGGGTAAGATCACAAAGTGCTCTTTCCCACCCAACTATTTTGTTAAAATTAAGACTAGTGTGCTGGGAGAATTCTTTCCCAAGTGCTTAGAGGGAAAATAGAGTGTTACTGTGTCCCTTAAAATGACAAATTTGTGAAAGGCTGGAAAGGGCAGTTTGTGTAGCGCTTAGGGCCTTGCGTGTGCGTGTGCAAGTACGTGAATGCACGGGATCATTCTCATGTGGTTGCTGGCATCGTAGGACACCTTCTAGAAAACACCTCAGACACTTCTAGAGAAGAATTTGCAGTTATGTTATCCAGTGTCCCCGGGGAGCGTTACCATGCACTACGAATTGCACGGAGAGTGTCTGCTTTCACAGCTCACCTTGCACATCCTGTGTGTTCCTGAACATAGTTACTTTTAATCACCTTTGTATTAATAATCAATTGTTGTTTTGAATTTAACAGTAACGGGAGAATGGGTTAGCAGTACAGAGTATATGAACAACTAACTATCCTGGGCCAAATATGCTGTCTTTCATGTCAATATTATTCCAGAGTACCTCTGTCAGAGAGAAAGAAAGGACTGCGGATTTAGCCTGTAGTTCTACCCTCACCTACCGACTTTTGCAGCCATTGGAAGTAACAATATTCAGCTGCAGTGCAATAGTTATAGCTAACTTAGCAAAAGTAATCTTGTCCAACATAATTTTCCAAGTGCTCTTCCGAAGACTTTTTAAATCATTTGAGGGTTTTTTGACTGTTTGAACAAACTGTAGTCAAATTCTTGGACCCTTGAAGTCAGTCAGTACATTCCGGTTGGCTTCAAATGGGTGAGGAGCTCGCTGCTCAAATTATGTGAAACCTGATTCTGGCTGAACTCCGGCCTTGGACAACTCCCCTTTTGCAAACATGTGCTAAGAGGACCTCCACGTCAAGCTGAGAGTATCAGATAGCAGACCATGAAGTAACTGTTGCTACTTAACATAGCCCTCCACCACTTGCACCCGTGGCACATGATTGCCTTCTAGGAGTGGGATTTCACACCCTCCCGAGTGGAAATACCTTACCCGGCCAGATGGCTGGGACCCATCTGCAACCAGAGAAAGTGCCATCAAGAGTTTCAGTGGGAAAGAGTTTGGAAACTCCTGTTTGAGAACAGGCAAGAGGGAGGGAGTACCTTTTCCTCCCAGAGGATGGTAAGTGGCTTTCAGAAAGCCTGTCTTCTTCACTTACTGTAGCCTGCCAAAACAAACCAGCATGCTTGGCTCTGCTGAATGATGTGTAGCACTGCACACAGATTGCACTGTTAGAGATCGCTTTGTTTACAGATCCAGGAGACATTTCTAATAATCTCCTCCAAATGTTGCTGATATTTTTTATTTCATTATATTTTGCATTGGTTTAAGATCACTTTGTTATAGCCTCACATCAGCTGTTGTGCTTTCATTTTATCTGTGATATGCAGTTGTCACAAAGAAAAGGGTATTTGTACATGACATCCGTGATCACATACGTGTGATGTGGTTTTCCCCATCCTTCCTGTAAATGAAGAGTCAGCCCCTCTGCCCATCCAGCAGGAGAGGGAGACGCTCACAAGGGCCAGAGGAGAACAGCATCTTCCTCAGCCCCATAGCGTCTGCAACCTCTGCACAGTAAGCGAGAACCTATAGTACTAGGTAAAAATTGTGGAAGCACCACTGAATTGTGGGGATCTCTTATTGCCCAGAGCTTCCATTTCACCTCAAACAAACCAGCAGCATTAAAAATAGGCAAACTAAGAACTTAGCAGCCAAGATGTCATAAGGAGAAACAGCTGAATGGGATATGGTGTTGTCCAAAGCCCTCATGTAAACCATAGTGGAAAAATTTTTTTAGGTCATTAAAAGTTCATACAGCACAAAAAAAACCAACCCACTCATAGAAGTGTCCAGAGCATGAAACATTGGGTGGGCAACTGAAATGGTAGAAAAGCTTCCTCAAAAATTAATTAAATTTGGCAGCATTTTCTGACTTTATGACTAGTAATAGAGCTGCCTATAATATTTCAAATATTTCTTCTCCCCCATGGCATTTTTAGCAGCACATATTTTCACAGGCACTCGTGTGAAAAATTATAACACACCTTTCTATGATAGGTTTCCTGAAACGCTTCTCAGCACTGGGAATTAGCATGATTTTATCCTACCTCCACTTCACCCCTGTGGCCTGCCTTTGGAGGAACAGAATTGCTCCTGGCACTTGCTGTTCTCTTGTCCTGGTGCAGGCAGGAGTGCAGGGCACCTGCCTGCCTGGTGCGGGGGGCTTGCAATTAAATTTACATGGGGCTCGGTTAGAGACAAGAGGATATGAAGGGGAGTTATGTAGCACATACGTCTTTTTACCAAGAGAGAGCATTATCTTTCTATGTATTTATGTAGCTATTTATCTGTCACACACGAGCAAGTAAAATTTATCACATCTAAGAGAGTCCCAGGCCTGGTGCTGCGGAATTTTCACTCTATATTTTCAGTCCTGCTCCCAGATTTTTCTTTCCACGCCCCTCATGTTTCTCATTTGGAAAGGCTATGCCACATGGGGTTGTTTGATTTGTATATAACTTACAGGTATTGCCATATTTTTTTTTAGTAACACACACACGTGTTCAGTAACTTACACAGACCTGCTTGTGCACTGTACTGATGCACTTTGCCTGGTGCTCCTTATGGTGAAAGCCCAGTTCCTGAAGGGCCAGAAAATCTTATCTTATATTGTGAATAGTCACCAACAAATAGATACAAGATGTTTGCTACACCTGGTGACCACAGCTAGCAGGAGTGCAAAGTTGTATCCGTCAGTAGCTGCTTAACTGTATTGTTGGAAAATATTTTTTCTATCTTTTTCCATCTGTAACTATTACTCTTTTTGCCAAAGCAAACTATCCTGCTTAGTTAAGAACAGGGAAAGAACTATGTTCATTTACATTTCTTTTTCTTGCTTTAAACACCCAGATTTTGAGCACTTTTGTGAATCTGCTGGTGCAGGCTGCCATGGCACAGCATGGGCTGGAGCTGTGCCGGCATCATTGTGTGGGCAGCGGTGGGGGTGCCCAAGGCCAGGGCAGAGCCCGTGCCAGGGCAGTAGAAAACAGAAATAATCTGCTGTGACACCAGGGAGTTCCTGGCAGCGTGAGTCATTGTCTGTTCCCCAAAGCCTGTTTTGAGTTTTCCCTGGGATTATGAGCTTTTCTCAGTAAATTCTAATGTGGCAGAGAGCTACGGCGTGTACTGACCTCTGGCTCCAGGTTCTGTTCTCTAAGAGTGATTGAACTGTAGATGTTCTGCCCGTCAAACCTCTGCTCCAAGACAGGCTCTGTGATCTAGCTCAGGGCAATCTAATTTAAGCAATACATATATTTGTAAACCATCAGGACTGCTACTTATCTTTCTGGAATAATTCAAAATCTCAGTCCTGTGAGGGAAGAAGAAATAAAGACAGGCCTACTGCTAATGGAGGCACCTACACACCAGTTGCACTTTGCAGAGAAGGGAACTAGCTTGTCTAGTTTGTTTCTCCGATCTTCATAAAGCATTAAAACACTCACTAGAATTGTTGTGGGTTTTTTTTTACTTAGAAAGGTTTTCTTAGACAAAACATTTTGCATTGTTTTGAGGGTGTGTAAAGTTGTTATTGTTTTTTCTTAGTTGAAAGATGGTTTTATAATATTACTTCTTGTTCTGTGGCACTGCTAACTTAGAACCTGAGAGTATGTGATAGATCTTAATAAAATTCACTTCCAATGTTTTGGGAATAAAAACGTCAGAAAAATAGGGCAGATAGTAAAAGTAAGGTAGCAACATAGACTGGTTTCTCTGAAGGCCTTCAAGAAAGCTGGAGATTAAAACTGTATAGAAGAATTCAGTTTTGTATAGTGGAAGAAGTTTCTTTTTGTTGTTGATGTTCAAGTTTGAGACAAGCATTTGCTTTAAAGAAGATTTTTGAAAAAAAGCCTAGAGAATAATGAATAATCAAAGGCTTAGTGTGTTTACCAAGAACTCATGAGACATCCTCATTTAAACTTGCGGTCAAGTTCAGGTGAGAGAGTTTATCCAACCACTCTATGTTCCTACACACCAGGTTATCACACAGCTTTTACTGCCTGCTTAGGAGCAAGGATTTGAGCCTACCTCCAACACCTCCTAGGTGAATGTCCAAACTTCCGGGCCTTTGGCTGGTGTTTTCCTTCACTCTCTTGCTCTGTCTCATTTTGAAACAAAATCGTGTCTTAGATCCCAGATAATTTAATGAGTAAAAATTCCATCAAAACACAAATTGATGTACAATCAGCAAATTTCATAATTCAAAGAGATTATGTGACATAGTACCTGATACCTGTCCTGGAGTCTCCAGGATATCACTCCTTACAATCCTAACATTAGCTGCTGGCTCTTTCTTCCTTTTTCAGTAAGAACAGGCTTTGGACCAAGACTCTTTGGTCAAAACCAACTTTGCTTCTCCTGTGCTTTGTCTCGTTGGCTGTTACCACCAGTGCTGATGTGTTTTGTGCCTGTCTGCCTACATCCACACCTGCAGCCAAGCTCTGACATGCTGCCGTATGTGTACCTTTCCTTATGCACTATGGGATCTTCCAGGAACGGGAGAGCTGAATAGTTGTATAATGTTATGAATGCTCTACTTTTTTCCATAAATTAAGTTGTAACATTATTACTTTTTATGCCTCTCACACTGAACAAATCTCTTGTTATGATATAGCAGGGATATTAACAACCTGGTACGTGACCAGAGGAGCAGGCTGAAGCCAGAAAGGAGGGAGGATATGAAAAAAATTAGTACTGAAACTAAGCATGAGCACCATCAGTTCAATCACAGGAAGGATTAGGCCTAAGTCTGCAGCGTTAATCACATTAGCTTTAAACAACTCTGTAGCCCTACTGAAGTCATCAAGGGTTACTGCTGTGATTAAAGAGCTGGGTTGAGTGCTGGCTTGTGAGCCTTAGCACCTGTAATTTGTATAGGACACACTGAAAATTTAGTTAACACTCTTTGGGTTTTTGTACTAGCAACACAGCTATTGTCATGTCATTGTTCATTGTCATATCATGTCATTATATTGTCATATCATGTTCATTGATGTAAAAACTGGTGATTTCCTCGTAGGTCTGTCTTACAACCTCAAGAGGCATGCACCCTTGCCCAGTACATTTTTATTTTGTTGCACATTAACACTAGAACTGGGCAAAACTATCAAATAAAACCCTTTAACTTTTGCTCTCCACATCATATGTGTTCACTTAGTCTATTTTAGAAATGACTTTGCACATACCAGTTCTGCATGTTCATGCTGCACGTACCATTACCTGAATGCAGTTATAGGAGAGGAATGTACCATGTGGATGGTACATCTAAGATGATGCTGATGTGAAGGACCTAGCCACGAACAAAAATAACATTAAAAAAATCACAGGCAGTCTTGAAAATCTTTGTTTGGGAAAGTGCAAAACCTCAAATTCTTCATAATAAATGATTCACTAACTGCAACACAATATGGTGGACAGTATAAAAAAGGATTTTGGAGCTGCCTACACTTGGGTTTATTTTAGGGGCTGTTTTGCAGGGGGTGGCAGAGTGTCTGTGTAACTGATACATTCTGCAACACCATTTCTATCTTTGGGAAGTTGCAACTGGTATTTTAGAGTTTAGTGTGTCAAAATCCTGCTTCGGTCCCCTTGAATCCCATGAAGGAGATTAGCTACCAGAAGACGCTATGCTGGCAACGGCACTGTGTGTAGTACAGTGGCAAGAGTGGGGTTTGCATGGATGTAACATCCTCATGGTGACTGTTGTACGTGCTGTGGACGGTGCCTGTGATGCATGGTGACTGGAGGACACAGCATACCTTAAGGATTTGGTATTGGCATGTGCTCTGTTTACTTACATGGTGGGTTACAAAAGAGAAGGTATTTCCCGAAGCCTGGAAGAGGAAACCACACTCAAGCACCATTATCATCAAATCCAGCCCAGAAGCTGGTGTGCAGCTGTATGTTGTGAATATTTTGTGTAATGAATTGTGTACAGACTGTGTCCCTGTCCTGCCCCATGTAGGACGACTCAGCCAAAATGAAGACACTGCGTAAGTACTAAGCTGTCATTGACGAGTAGAGTGGCAGGAAATCTGCCTCAGGTAGAGCCTCGTCCAAAGACCTGTGAAGTTGAGCCGGGGGGCGGGGAGGAGTATCTTCAGTTCAGCCGGTGAGTTTTGAACCAGGCCTGGGCACCCAAAGAGAGAAAGTCTCACAGCCGTGGCTGATGACATGCCTCATACCTGCCTGCTCCGCAGTAAACATTACTTCACTCCTGAAATGAAAAATAAGTATTTGATCAGAAAGAGCAGGCACAGCAGGCTTCCAGAAGACTTCTGTCTCAGCCGTTCAAGAGGACACGTTGCAGATACATTATCTGTGTAATTCTAGAGTCATAAGAATATTTAAGAACAAAATTCATATTGTGGTTTAAACTTGTTCTACTCAAAGTACTATCTAATGTATAAGGTAAGTATGGTTTTGTTTCAGTATAAAGAAAGGTAATTCTATCTGAAATTCTTTTATCCTGTGTCACCCCTTAAAAAATGTTTTTACAAAGATATTTGAAAAAATACGCACATTTCTGTGTTCTGTTTATTTTTCTGTTTGAGTACATCATTTATTATTACTTTTTCTGGTAGGCTTGCTCACATTTATTCTTTTTGCTTTGTTTCCTCTATAAATGTCAATATTTTATCTATCTATTCATCAGTAAATGCTAAATACGCTTCAAGGTGACCACAAAAGCTACCAAGATCAATGGCAGTTTCTATATTGGCTTCTAAGAGATCACTCCCCAGTTCTAGGAACCTGGTGTATGCTCACACTTGGCATTCTAAGATTTGTGAATGAAAGGCATATGCATTATTAAATGTGCTCAAATACTCTTAATAATAAACAAACATTTTCTTCCTGAATCATAAAACGCTGCCAAAGTATTACTGTACATGTGCATTTTCATGGCAAGATCAGAGATGTACTTGGACAGCCTCTATGAATGTATGGCGTGTGTTTAATTACACACAAATCCTTAATTTATGACTAATGTGGAAAATAAATGTTGGGAGACTCAAGACATTACTTCAAATTTGCAAAGTAAGTGTTGAGAGGAAGTTTTCTGATTTGCAGGTACACAGTGTGTCATCCAAATACAATGAGCCCTTTCAGGATAGTTTAGTATTAGCAATTTCGGTTCCAAACAAAGGCCTTTGAAGACACACATATTTTCAATCACGAGAGCACCCCACTGAACTCAAAGGAAGCCACATTCTCAGGCTTCAGAGGGGCTGTGAGATATACTTACAACTAAACATATGCTAACCTCCTTTTTTGGATCAGGATCATGATTTCAAATATTCCACATGCATGAAAACATGGAGTTTCTAAAGTCTTGGTGCCTTCCAGTTAATGAAATATCATCACAGAACAGGATGAGTTAATCCATATAATTTGCATGGAGTTCATTAAATCATTTTTTAAAAATTAAACACAGAGTTATCTTTAGCTTGATACTCAGAAGTGTTAACACCATGCTTTTAATGTGACAGATTGGATTTGGAAAGCAAAATAAAACATGGGATTCAGTGTATAGAATTTTTTATTTCCACAACTTAAGGACGTTGTTAAGATCTATTCCATCATTTAAAATCCAACCAGTGCTCTTTTGCTGAAAACATTTATCTTTATTAGCTTTCAGTGCTCTGGAGAAGTTAAAAAGGGGACCTTTTATTACCCTTTTTTTTTCTTAAGGTAGTAGTTAGAAGTAAAGACTGACTTTGTTTCTGTTGTTGGCACAGAGATATTTTGTTCATGAAGCAAATTAGAATGTTTCAAATAAAAGTAATGTTAACCTTGCAGAGCAAGAACATATTCAATCTATGACCAAATAGTTATTTGTATGCTTTTTTTCTTCTTTTCTTTTTCTTTTTTTTTCTTCCCCCCCCTTCCCCCCTGCCCTTAGGTGACGTGTATGCAGTGGTTGCAAGGGGACCATACAATGCTGGATATGATTGAGAAAAAACGTTGCCTCTGCAAAGAAATAAAAGCTCGACAGAAATCAGAAAAAGGACTCTGCAAACAGGACAGCATGCCTATTTTGCCAAGCTGGAAAAAGAACACCGGGACCAAGAAATACAGCCCTCCTCCTTATTCCAAACAACAGACTGTTTTCTGGGACACTGCAATTTGACAGGCGTGTGGAGGATGCCCTCTCCACTGTGTCGCACCGTGCACAGGTAGCCTGCTTTCTTAATAAGGCAAAGGCTCTAACCTAAGACTTACCTGCAGGTGGTGAACTTCCTAGGAAAAAAACACACCGATTCGGTGCTCACCTGTCAATCAAAAGAGAGATTTAAGTTTCTGACTGGATTAAGGCATACATATTTATCCAGGATTTTTTTGGATCCAGAAGATACGAAAATGTAAATATTTCACCAATATATTGAAAACACCCAAACTAATACACTGTTTAAATATATATATATTAAAAAATTGAAAAAATTTATGAAGAATTTTACTATATAATGTTACTGTTATACTGTTTTATTACCTATTTTCTATGTGCTATTCTAATGTTCCTCCCCCACCGCCACCATTTTATTTCTCTTACCTGCCCAGATTTGGCCTCTGTACAAAAGCATGTGGTTGTACGTTTTGTTGAACAGGACAATGTGCAAAACAACTCGGTGCTAGGGCTGTAGGAGCTACCTAGAGTCGTACTCGTTAGGTGTCTGTAGCTTTGGGAGAGGGCTGGACAAAGGAGAGAGTTTTGGTGGGAAACAGCAAACTGCAAGCAATGCAGACAGAAGAACTTAATGTGGATGCCCAAGTTGCATTTAAACTATGAATTGTTCTGCATCAGTTTTCCCATAAAGTTAATCAGATAAATTGCCCTTGGTTTTATATGAATCAGTTACTAAAATTATTTGGCCAAGAAACTAAATTTTCTGCAGAAAAGCCTGCAACAGAAACTCTTCCTTCATTAGATTCAGCTGACTAGCAGAGACCATGGTTCACTGTGACTAAGCATTGTACAGCCCGTGACGGAGAGACCCAGTCGCTTAGCAGGTTAAGGCAGTGGCACTGCAGCCACGGTTCCTGTCCACATTTGTCTTTGGTCCAGAAAATAAAGGCAACAAAATCCGTTTACATGTTTATTATTTTTAAATCCAGCAACACATCCTTACTTTACGCTGTGTCAGATTTCCTGGTGTTATTTGTAAAGGCTGGAATTCAGACCCCTTGAAAGCCAGTAGGGAAATCCCTCTTGATTTCATGCGGTTTTGAAGGAGAGGCCCACGTAACACATTCTCCCGGGTATGCCGTTTCTTCTTCCTGGCTGCTTCTGTAATTGGCTTGCAATCCTGTATTATATTACACCCATTTTAACAGAATATTATGTCATGACCAAAGAATTATGACCTCCTGGTTTTAACGGGAGAAAGAGATGGCTTATGCTGATTATGAGGGTGAAATCCATGCGGTGAAATATCTTCCAAAAGGATCTGTTGAGAACGAGGGAAACTTGTACTGCTGTGAAGTAGGGGAAAAAGATCTATGGCATATATTTTGTATATTTAAATTTCTATCTATGTGTCTGAAGTTTGGTAGCACAAAAGTCCCTCTTTAAAACAATCATGTTAATATTATATTCGCCGAGAAGAAAAGGTGTGTTGTTTGAAACTTCTTGTTATATTGGCTTTCCTTTGAAATTGTACTGACAGCATTGCCACAGCTGTAATTGCTGATCAAAAAAACCAAAAATAACAAATTTTAGAAGGTTTTTGTAATCTATATTGCTGAAGTTTGAGTTTGAGTAATGCTTTATCAGTAGTATTTTCTTTTCAGCCTCTGAAATAAAGTTTTTAAATATTTTATAACTAACTAATGTATATTTTGATGTCCAAACTGAGATTTCTGTAAAAGATAAAGTGTGTGTTTATATGTGTGTATGTATATTAGCATTCTTGTATATGTATATATGCATATGTGTACACACATATATATGTATATATGCATGTATCCCTATATATATACTCATAGATGTGTGCATACGTATATACCCACATACATTAAATATTCGTGTGTGTTACGAATATACAGTGGCTGGAATGGGTACGCAATTAAAATGCAGATTTAAAGAGCCCCTCACAGCCAACTGACAGAAGACATGAAAAAACCCAGAGGCTGTGAAGGAATCTTTGAATACATGTTACATCCAAAAGACACCAACTGTATATTCTGCTTATTCTCTTTTTTTAAAGAAAGAAAATGGCAGAAGAAAAACTCCAGAGATCTCGCAAAGTTCCAGAATCTGCTGGAAAGAAGACGACTTGTTGGTCGTGAGAAATCTGTTGAGATAACAGGTTCATTATTCAGAAAGTGTTTATGCTTTGTCTTCCTTGTTATGTGGCAAGAGAAGAATTTTTCATAACCATGTGTGAAATACTTAGCTCAACCTTTTCCCCCAACTGCACTAAGTCTCTGGTGACAAAATGAAAGCCGGCGTTCAGTCAGTCTTGATACTCCTTCTCTGCACTGGTCTCTTCCTGGAGCAATTACTTTAAAAACCCTACTACCGATTTTGCAGCCCAGACCCGTGGGTATGCACAGGCGCTGCAGGGCCAGGCCCTTTGGGGGAAGGCAAACGTTAATGTAAACAGTTACGTGTTTAATAGTGTTTGTTCATATTGTGTCCTTTTCATATCAATACATAATAGGAATAATGATCAGGGAATTGAAGCATTCTTGTCCTAAGCAGACTTGCTTGTACACTTACCCCACCACAAAACCACTCCTTGTTTTGCTTTTATTGCTCAACACTGCTTATGTCGTCCTTCCTAAATAACTGCCCATGTGCTTCCAGACCTCCATTGTATCCCATGGAAACAATGGCTTTTTGTTTTGAAGTGCGACAGTACATGAAAAAGTAAAATATAACTTAGCACTTACCTTCAAAGCACTTTAGAAACGTGAACTAAACCTCACGCTTGCAAGAATCATTTTACAGAGGAGGGAAGTGAGGCTCCGGCGGAGCACTTTCCAAAGGTCACAGACAGAGCCAGAGCAAGACAAACGCCACCATCCTGTCCCGTGACTGCTGGCCCACCCCATCGCTCGAGTAAAAGGTGCATAGTACTGCCAAGAGCGTGCCATCAAAACGCTGTTAAACATTTTCTACATCACCTATTGTCTCAGCAGTTTCTGTGTCACAGGGTGAATGACAGTGCTTAGTTACACACGGTCATTAAAGCTGTAGTCTGTATAAATATGCAATCTGTATATACATACAGATCACATATATACACACACTTACGAAGGCTGTATATATGAAATTGTTTGGTATGCACTTATTTGCTTTAAACTCCTGAAGTTAAACATTATAGTGTAGCAATTTGTGTAAAGTGCACTGTGATTTCAAGAAAGCACAGTAAAGTCACAGGTCTTGTTATTCTTGCACTAAAAATGTGTTTACGTATATTAGCCAATGTATGTCTACTTTATTGCTCCTTTTGACAAATTAAAGCAAATGGTATAAAATGGTATGGGTTTTTTTGTTTGGGTTGTTTATTTTCAAGTGGACAACGGCACTATGTTTTTAAATGACAGGGTTTTTAAATAAAATTGAATCATTCTGTGTTCATTCCAATGTGATACATTTACCAATATCTTGAAATTGAATGTCATGTTGCTTTTTTTCATATTTCATTAGAATTGTCAGGTATGTGCCTGAGATTGTGTAGGAGTAAGGAGTAGCTAGAGGCTAACTGTAATCATATATTATTAGCCGTTTCTATATACACAGTATAAATACATATTAATTTTCTTTTCATTTTTGTACTTGATTTTTTTAGGTAAGATGTAATTAAATGTACTTTGATACTTCTGAAGTAATAAGATGTTGTTTGAAGATCAATTCTGCTTTCTTTAGTGCATTGACAATATTTTACAATAATTTAGTGCTTATTTATTTGTGCTCCGGTGTAATTACAATAAAAAGCAATAGTTTAAAATATTTGCCTGTTCATTTTCATTTGATGGTTTCAGCTTAGAGCTGGGTTATTCAAGAGGGATTAGCCAGAGATTCCTGGGAAGAAAAGTCAAGTCATAGATGTATATTTATAACATTCCCTAGGCACATTTTTAATCGCATCATTTGTTGGAGGAAATGTATGAATTGCTTTAATAGGTTAATATTTGCAAGTCATGCCTGGTTGCATCTAATGCCATGAGTGCCATCCTCAACTAAATCCTTAGAATAAGATTTCTCTGAAGAGCAGACAGAATTTTTTTCTATAACTACCTTTCACAGTTTGGGATGGAAGATGCTCACTTCAAACACCTGCCTTCAAATATCTCCATTTGCAGAATATCCACAAATGAGAGAGGGACCCATCACAGAGCTCTCCATAAAGCTCTAAAAAAATCTTCTTAAAAGTCAGTATAATATTCTGTGTTTCCAGACAGAAGCTTTACTCCCATCGGGATGCAAAACCCAGTCCTTACAGAGGAATTCCACAGTGGGAGGAGGGGACAGGACAGGGAAGAAAAGGACTTGGACATCCTTGCAAATGGTACTGAACTTCCAGTGCACAATTTTTCAATACTTTGTGGTTTTTGTAAAGTTTCCAGCCTGGATTCTGTGACTGGGAGAACCTCCGCCCCCTATTTTTTTTAGAAGACATTTTGTAATTTAAAAAAGGTTTCCAAGCACAAGTAAGCAAGTAGTTAACAAAGAACGCAGTAAGAATCAGTAATGTTCTTGCTGTAGCACCTAGACCAAATTTCTCTCCCTTTGTGGAAAAAACTGCCTTTAATATGCAAAAATGGTACTATCCATGTTTGTATAGATCTGTATGCAGAAGTGAACCAGTGGAAATCTTTTGGCTGTCTTCTGCAGGAACTGGTTCTGAGTCAGCTTGCAGATAATCCAAAAAGTGCTTTCCAAGTGCTTCCCTGCCCCAGGAGCCACGTGCTTTCCCCCAGGCACAGCCTCTCTCTCCTCAGCAGCAACCCCATTGCCAGGGCCCACATAATGGCTGAAGAGCTTCACCACCTCTTTATGCTCCTCTTCTTCTCCCCAGCCCCTCGCATGGACGTTCAGAGCGACTCATCCTCCAAAGCAAACTCCAGCCTTTTGTCCCAGGCTCCGTGTTTCATCGGGAAATCCTGTAGGGATGACTAGAAATTAACAGAACAGGGTTCTACAGGGATTACTTCAGACCTAAAAGAGGAAAAGAGATTCTGCCAGTTTAAGAGTCAGATTGTTGTTTCTTCTCCTCAGTGGGACAGTTCATGAAGTCCTGTGTCCATGTCCTGTGTTCATTTTTAAAGCCTTTCCAGGATGACTTCCAGTCTCTACCTTACTCCCCATGCCATGCCTGACCGCTGCTGGAGACAGCAGCACCTGAACCAGAGAAGGAATGAAAGGGGAGGATTACCAAATGCAGCAGAGAGCATAAATTTGGGGCAAATTCAGATTTTTCCCTATTTGAAATATGCATACTCACTTTCTTTGCCACTGCAGAAACACTTTCTATGTGCCATTGTTTCTTAAACAGAAGAGGTTTAAATTAAAAGGAGACAAGACCATAAAAAGCAATGGTTGAGTTTTACACTTGTATTTGCTCTAAGCTTATTTAAAAGTGGAAAGATGCCTGCAGTGTTCTATCTTGGGTCTCTGCTCCTTTTGCATTTTAAAACCCGTCACAATAACACTGGCTGGAGTTACTGCTGTTTGTCCGCCACAGTCACTCAGAGTGACCTTAGCTGGTGCCAGAGTGGCTACGAAGCAATTAAAGCACACAGGGGCCTGTCTTGCTTGGGAACAAGTAACCTGCCTTGAGCAAAGCAGAGAAGCCGAGCAGCCGTTAGAGGAGACATGGGCCAAGATCTCTCAGATCTACGGCCAGCGCTGACAGAGCTGGCAAGGGAACCGCAAGAAACTAAATAAAATTTACAAAAACGAAAGACAACTGAAAAGAAACACTGCTCAAAGGCAAGACTGAACACATTTGGCATTTATTTTCTAAACCTGCCAACATCTCTTTTATGGTGCAGTTTTGCTTTTAAAACAAAATTACACACCTGTCACCATTTAACTGAGATTTCTGGCACTGGGGTGGGTGGTGGTTTTAGTGTTCTCCCCACCTGTGGCATATTTTCAGCTTTGTTTGTCCCCTTCTCTCTTTCTCTCTCAATCCTTTCTTTCATGATGTGCTTTGGGAAATATATTTGTAGGTACAATGAGAGTTCCCCTGTCGCCTTTTGTTCCTGTTAATGTTGTGCTCTCCCTCCCCTGTTCTCAGCTGGCTCTGCACTGTCTGACCCTCACAAAAACATACAGAGAGCCGGAGCAGGAACCACCATCGATTTTATTTTGAGGATAGCATTTATCAATGTTGTTCTCAGTGTATACACAGCAAATATCATGGAGGGATTCAGAAGTGGCTAAAAAGAGTTGAAAAAACACAGAGGTACTGAGAAGCTGAAAACTGGAACACAGCTGCAGTTAGTGGGGCAGCAAAGCCAGGGCTGATGCCCACATTTCTCCTGGGCCCAAACGTCCTCGCCCCAAAACCAGCTTTGGGTGGAGGAATAGGAAGAGTGGCGCTAGGGGAGAGGTTCTCTGGCTGCAGCCGGCAGGACATCAGCTCAGGCCAGGAAGAAATTCAATTATGTGTAGAAAAACTAAGGACAAATTTTCCCATAAACATTCTCCCTCAGCTTTCACCTCTGTCTTGTGTATCTCCTGCGCCATGACCAGCCCACAGCAATGCTCAGAAGACGCTCTGCCTACCTCCCCACCCCCCAAGGAGGCCGGCAGAGGAGACCAGGAGCTTCGCCCTGGCAAGGTACCAAGTGTGGAGCTGCCCCCTTCCTGCAGCTTGCCTTGGCCCCTGGGCTGGGGGCAGTGAAACAGAGAGAGGGAATGAGGGTGGCAAAACTGCTGGGAGCTCACAGTAGCCACCAAGGAGCTGGGGCACCCAGAGGAGGGTGTGGAGGGCAAATTGTCCAGAAAAACGTCTAACTGTGCTGCTGAAGGAGAAAGCAGCTTTTGAGAAGGGAACGAGCTGATGTAAGGAGCAGAAAAATCCTGTCACACCCAAGAGCCAAGCCAGCCCTCCTGAGCACGTGTGGCAAAGTGGGCTATGTCTCTGTCCCAGCGGGGAGCACAGGGACAGGGGGAGAGGGACTCCAGAGACAAGCTGAAATTGCAGTATCATCAGACAAGTTCTGGGGAGAAGGCAGGCTCCTGGGGTCTGATGGCTGAGGGAGCTGGATTACTTCTGATCTCTGGAGGCCAGCAGCATCACATCTGCTTGTGGCATGACTGGGCGTTTAATTCAGCAGCCTCACTTGATCAAAATCCAGCAATAATACCTGACTAGACTATAACAGGAGATACAATATGAATTTAAAGAGAAGAGAAAAAAAGAGATAAACCCTTGGTCTCCAACAGCCTCCTGGTAGCTACAGCTGATCCCACAAGGCGTCAAACCTGCAGAGCCCTGACATGAGGGCCACCTCACCCCCAGGCCTGCTCCCAGGGGCCAGGCAGGAGGCGGGAGGCAGCTGCAGCCGAATGCCGCCTCCCTGCCCGTCCCCGTGCCACCACCGGGGATCTCTTTGGAGGAGAATGGGGGCAGCAGCTCGCAGTCCCCAGGCTGAGGCCCAGGTCCCTCTGCCACCTTGCATGCTGAGGGTAGGGCTGCACGACCCCGGGGTGAGAGAGAATGGCAGCTGGGTTGGGGAAAGAGAAGTGACTGGGAATTTGGTGGTAAACACTAAACTTTATAGTCTCTGGTACAAGGAAGCCCCTGAGGCAGCAAGGCCAGGCCGCAGTGCCCCTGCAGTGAGCTGGGTCATTCCTGTGTTTTCCAGGTGGGGTCCGTTTCCTAAATGAGGCATGGCGGCAGCTTGGCTGCACTGGCCCCTGCTCGCTCCTGGGCTTACACCGTCCGCCCCTCAATAGCCAGCTCTCCCCTGAGGGAGCTGTATCTGGCACGGCTGCACTGCCCAGCCACCACAGGGGAGCCTCCCTCAGGGTTCGGCATCTAAGAGGCCGCCCCATTCCTTCGGAAAGCGCCCCGCTATGGCAGGGGCGGGCAGAAACTGCCGGAGCTCGCTGAGGTGAGGTGGCAGCCGGATCTCTGGTCTCCAGCTGGCGAGACCAACACTTTGCCAGGTCACGGCTTGGCCACTCCAGTGCTTGGCACAGGCGGAGCTCCTTGTGCTGCTCCAGTCCCACCTCTCGCTCAGGTGCACCTGGCAGGCGTTGGGCTGACAGGCTGCTGGGTCAGTCTCGCCTGCCGTACCTCCCTCCCATGCTCTCATTTGAGAGGATCAGAGCAGCGCGGCAGCGCCCTGTGGGGACAGAGCCACGGCTGGCTGGGGCGGCAGCAGGCAGAGCACTGCAGGATGTCTCACAGGCGCTGCCTGTGACAAGGGGAGGACATGGGGATGTAGTTCTCCAGCACACAGGACACCCACCAAAAGGTAATCGCCTCTGAACTGTTTTTTGGTAACCGTTGCAGCATACCCCCACATAAAGGCTCCTGTCTGGAGAAGCAGTGGGAAGCGCCCTGGCTGTCAGTGCCCTGGAGGAGAGGAGCCTGCACTTCCTCAGCAATCGCTCCTAATTGATTGTCTCTGGGCCTACTCTCTATGACCTTATACTTTGTTTAGACATTAACACCTCTGCAAAGTGGGTGTTAAATGGTGCTGTTAGTGTCTGTAACGTTTTTACATCCACTTGAGGAGTGTAAATGATTCTACAAGGTGCAGGGCAGTGGAAAATCGGCCTTCCCCGGGCTCCAGCTGGCTGGAGAAATCCAAAATAACTCCTGTGGAATCCAGCTTCCACCGAAGAGTTCTTTTCTTTCCCAAGTTCTTCAGGTTTTTTTTTCTGTTCTTGTAAACACAACAACTGATTCTCCAACGTGTTTATTTTTCCAGTTTAAAGAGGCTGAGATGTCCTTGGCCGACCAGACGGAAGCATTCACTTTCTGCCTGACTTTTAGGTCCATCAGCATTTGAGAATTTTGTCACAATTTCTGCTGAAGTATGTGTCCCATCCAAGAAGCCTGAAATGAGGGCTTTCTTTTCCTGGCTCTCACCCTGTGTGTGAGGTGTGGTGACAGAAGTTGTATATGGAATAAGCTGACAGGATGAGTTATTCCATGTGGTACGTGTTTGACTGGCCGGGCACTGCCTGGTTTGTTGAGTAGTACAGCAGTGAGCTCCAGGAAGGATGGTGGCACCCCAGTGTTGACTGCAGGTGTCTGTGGCATTCTGGAGTGTGGTGGTATGTGCCACGTCATTGGGAACAACAGGACTGGGGAGTGGAGCCGTGATCATCTCTTCATGCAAAACTTGCAATTAACTCTGGGCAGGCTACAAGGTTGTGGATACCCAGGTCTGTGCCATCACCCCCTGGATGCTAGTTTCTGGGGTAGGCAGGAACAGATCCTGTTCTAGACTGATCTGAAGATCAAGAAGTTTCAGAACAGTATGGACACGAATTTTCTCTTGTGTGTCTTCCAAGTAGTTTAAGCAAGTCAAGCAGGAATAAAAACTATAGGCTGACTCAGAAGAAAGAGTGCACCAGAGGAAAATGTTTGGACCTCCCAGTATACATTGTTGCTGTGCTGTTATAACCATATAAAATGTGGGAGTGTTGCTTCATCCTCTGAAACATTCAAGTTACAATTCCCACACTCACCATCAGTAAGGCTTCCCTGCTGTGCTTCGGCCATCTCTCTCCCTGACCATGGTGGCAGAATATCTGGCCCAACTTCCTAAAAGTTATCAAATCTGATGGTTCCACAGAATAAGAGAGGAAATTTCCAAACTGATATCCAACCTGTTTAGGGTACTCAAGTGTGCAAGCAATGCTATCAGCCTCAACAAAAACTGGACCTCTTCTCCTTGGGCAGCAGCAGTCAGCAGGGAAAAAATCTGCAGTACTGTACATAGGGTCAAAGGATTGAAAATCAACACCCAGATTGGTAATATAAGCTTATGTAAGCCCCCGAATACCCCATGTGGAGCATCTTGCAGCACCCTTTTGGGTTTGCAGCATTACTGTGAGGAGCAGAAAGGTGTCCTTTGAGGGAAAGCCCAGCTAGGCATCTCAGCCGAACACCAGGTCAGGGGCTGCCCTGCCACTGTACGCGCTCCTGTGAGTGTATGTGTGTGTTCATTTGTGACCAGGATATCGCTGTAAGCCCTTCAGAAACAGGTACTGCAGGTAGTTACCACAGTCAATGCTGGAACGATGGTGCCGACAATTGTGCCAGGGATTTAGTGCTATGGACTGACAGGGACTGTGAATTTGACCAGTTATCATGTGTTTTTCCTTGTACTTTTGCTGGCATTTCATTTATCCTAGGCAGCTCCCCTCTGTTTCATCACTTAGGTCTATTTTTGTAGATAGAGAGAAGTACAAATCTCCAGTACGCTGTCTGAATTAATACTCTGAATGTATGTCTGAGAAATGCTGAAAACCCTTCATAATAACATTTCTTTGAAATGAACTAAGTAACACTTCAGAATTCTTTTTTCCCCAAAAGTTTCAGATTCCATCTGGTTCAGGAATTCAAACACACGCAATATTTTGAGACTTGGTACCAAAAGGAAATTTCAAATTTTGACAAGTTTTAATCCAAGTGAGCATAATCTAAGCATAATCTCCCCTTCAGGAATATAGAAAAGCACATTTGAACTCAGGCTTTCTATACTTCCCTAAGAAAGCTTTCTTACTGCCTATTTCATTTCTACAGAGGTACTATTGCTTATGTTAACAGAGTTCTACCACATATAAATCACCTTTCTGTCCTTCTCTTTCTGAGAAAGAATGAATATGTAGTGCTTTTTGCTCAGGTTTTTCTTTCTCTGTATGTCCACAAGATAAATGAATACTCTGTCAAGTGAGGTTAGTGGGTTTAGGGGAGGGAAGGATTGTTTAGTGTCTTGGTATGGTGAAATATAGCACCTAATGTATATATTCTGCTAGTTCAAGGCGTGTCTTAGGAAAGTTTTATACTGTTTCCATGACAAAATAATAGGAAATTGGACAAAATGCTGACTTGGGATTTTTGCTTGTGACAAAGTGTCCTCTGTCCTTCAAACTGTATCTCCACTGAAGAGCAGATAATACATCTGAGAAGAATAATTAATGGTGCATTTACTGCTGTGCTAGCATAGACAAATACCTTTTTAGATTTACCCTGGACTGAGAATATTTTATACACCTTTGATTTATCTTTGGGTAGACTGTTATTGGCTGTCTGATACCGTCAAAGGTAAATCAAAGCCTTAATGAGGGCCCAGTGTCAACCTGTCCCACTCTATTTCAGAGAACATTTTAAAACTTTGGAGATCTTAGCCTTGAGTACTCCCTTCCCTTTCCTCCCCCTTTTTAAATCTAAACCCCTTTTCTACAATGTGCACCTTATAGATGCTTTCCAGATTCCTGCTATTAGCTAGTTTGTCCGGTTTTTTGGTTTGGGTTTTGTGAGTTTAAGTCTTGTGGTATGTTTCTATTCTCCTGACACTCTCCTGTAAACCTCTGAAATAAGGAATAAATTAGTTTTCCATAACAAGGAATGGACATATCACATATATATTCATGTATCTATGTATATCTTAAAACCAAAATGGATACCCGACTCCAAGTGCTTCTGAACAAGAAAATGGGGTCATTTGCCTTTTTGGCAATCAGGTCTTTCACATTAAGAAGGTCTCATACTATGTTATGACAGCTTCAGCCTGGAATCCTAATCTGAAGATGTCATTTACTTTGCCATAGATCTAGGCACTTATTTACTTAGGCATGTGAATAACTTTCCTCTGGAGAGTACGTTACCTTCAGAGGGGGAAAGAAATGTCATTACATGCTCTTGCAAAATCCAGCCAGCAATATATACTTTAGTTTAACAAATTATAATTGTTTTAAAAGAAAATAGTTTTCAGTGTCACATTTGTCATGTGCTATTTGATTGATGTAATTCTGCAATGGAATGTGAAACTTTAAGATAGAGCCTTCTTTTAAAAACTCTTCTGAGGGGCATTAAGCTCTAGTATATCTAATTAATGGTTTAAATATTCTTTCCTATCAGTTTAATCTTTATCTATCTCTGTGCTGCCTTGTTACCTAATATTAATTGCTCATTGAAATTGATTGTTTCTGGTCTTTTCAACCGTTGATTGTTCTTTCATGGCTGAACATTTTAAAATAACACTATTGATTTTTCTTACATTATAGCCCTCCTCATAACTCCTAACTAGAGAGTGTCATTGTGGCCTTAAGAACATGTGGGGACACTTACCAGTGCTGAATTTACAAGGAAAAAATATACGTTTAGTGCAATATTCATCCAAGTATCAGGATCTTAAACCAGCCAATTCTATGATTCTATCTTAAAAAGCAGTTCTTTGGTTTATTTTCTTTAAAAATTAGTGAAAATATTTACTCACAAATATGAGATAGTGTGACTCAGATCCTAGAATGTGCTAACTGGAATATCTTGGTTCTCCATAAGCCTCTCATTTACTGAGTTTCCTCAGTTTCATGGGACCAGAGTAGGACTAGAGAATAATTTCAGTTCTCCCTTCTGCAAAAAAGCCCTCATACTCGCAGGTCTTATTTCTGTTGGGACCATGTGCCTCCTTCATGCTCTTCATCATCTCTTCTGGCTTTTCTATAGTCATCTATCTATGAAACAAGAGGCCTCGCAATCACCACAGCCTGCTATTATAAAAAATGCCTTGTGAGTGTCAAAAAATTATTATATCTCTGCCATTTAGCACTTCGTAAAAACCAAAGTATTCCATGTCTTCCTAACCTTGTAGCTTACATAGTGAAAAGAAGATAGAGAACACCTGCATAGCTAATTAATGTCAGATGTTTACTCCTGCCATGCTTACAGAAGCAAATGGTCTTTTGAAAATACAGTCAGTTTACAAGCAGAGAATTGCCCACAACAGTTTTGAAGAAACAGACAGCTAAGTGTGTACAGTGGTTGGGGAATCGGTACCATCTCTTGCACCTCTGATGGCCCAGAGCACTCACCATGTGCTTGGAGGTGACCGTCAGGCTTGTAGAGGTGGCTGTGCAGGAAAGGAGGTTCACATCTGCCCCAGGCTGGTGGGATTAGCAGTAGAATGACAAATTGTCAGGCTCATCACTTATGCCTTTTGTGTTCTGATATTACTGTATCACTCAGCCCTGGCTTTAAGGAAAGTATTCATTGGATTGCTTTCCATTTTCACTGGGGGAAGAGGGACAATTTAAACTACAGAATGAAATACCATGTGGCCAAGAAAAACTTCTTTGCATACTATAAATGTTAGGACATACGAGGAAGATAAGTGCAAAGAATAGGAAGTACAGTTGATCAGAAAAATCTTGCCAGAAGTCTTTTGTCTAGTTATCTTTTTTTGTTGATATCAAAACATGATAAAATTCTGGTTTTGTTTAAAAATATGAAGCTTGAATGTTAATGTGTCCTATGATTTATTTTGCAAGTGGAATTTCTTTCCATTTTGAAATGCATTTTTAACATTAAGTAGTAATAAGAAACTTAAGTAAAAATCAACATTTTGGTGCTGTTCATGAAGTTTAGGGCTTGGGAGTAAGAAAGACTAGAAACCTTGTTCCTTTTGGAAGCAAGTTTCAAAATGATTATATGTTCTGCAGAGCAAAAAAAAATGGATAGGAATTCAAGGCAGCAGAGCATGACATACTGACACAAGAACACTAGGTCAGTGGCCACAGTTTGGTCTTTCAGAAGAGCTGGCTGTGGGCATAGTGTCAATGGACAACATGAGTATTAAGAAAACTCTAAAACAAGCCCTCAGAATCATGAAATGTGGTTGTCTCTGCAAGCACACAACATGATGTGACTCTAAAAACCAACAGAGAAACAAATACTATGTGTTTTGGCCTGTTCTGTAAGATAGAAAGTCTTACTATGCAAGAGATAGGGGCCATCTTTTCAGAGAGCCGATTTCAGTTATCTCCTTTCACTGTATTATTTCCACTTTTCAACTCAGGATGCATTTCTGACTCTGATCTAACGGTCTCTAGAAGGCAGATGATTAATACAGATACATGACTAATCCAGAGATCATGCTGTGATGGTTATGAGAAGAGTTTGATTAAAGTCTTTGCCCAAACAGTAACTGAGATTTCTGCAGGTTAGATAGTGCACCCAAAAGAAATGTATACATAATTATTTATGGGTGTTAGGAAGGTTGAAAATGTTTGCATGAAAAAAAATCTTTAAAGAAAGAAAATTCTTTCTTTATATGTTATAGATATTGGGAGTATTCTGTTGGTTTCACTCTGTAGAGGATTCTCACAAGTGCATAGAGAGGAACCACCTGAGTGAGGATATTAATTTAAAAGCCATACATCTGTAGACCACATTGTTGTCCTTCCCTAAATAGCTGTCATTGCATCCAGCTGGCAATGACTCTGCTAATATTCCTGGCCTATTGCAATATGCATGATTATGTTTGTGGTGTCAGAGCCTTATGGACACATTTTCCTTAATGGCCCTGATCAGCCTCACCTGGAGCCTCCACACCCTCCCCCACATGCCTGCCCATGGGCCCAGGAGCCCTATTTAAGCTCAGCCCAGAGGGATTAGTCTCTTCCTGAGTGGTATGGTAGTGGGGGTCTTCAGCTCTGTTACAGTCCTGTCCTGCTGATCTGGACCCTACCCCTGAGGCTGATGTCCTGCCTGGTCTGGCCTTGGACCTGCCTCGTGCCTGCCTTGCTGCTGTGGACTTGTCTGGTGATCTGAGCTGTTGGCTGCACCCCAGCCTGCCCTGCTTCCACTCATCTTGTCACTGGGAACTTAATATTTCAAGGGATGAACAGGAAGATATAGAAAAAGACAAGATCAGGTAGGAGAAAATTTAATGCAGCAATTTGAACAACCATAGAAGAGAGAACATAAGGCACAGAAAAATTTGTAGTCTGACCCAGCAAGTGTGAGATGTTGAAGAATAGACTGACTGTGTTCTAGTGGAGGAAGTAAAACTAAATGGGAGAAAACAAACATTTACCAGTGTCATAATTAATGAAGTTAAATAATACCAGGAAAACAACCAAAGATACTGTTATAATTTAAGGTCGACATAAAGAAACTTGGCATAATCTAGTAAAAAAATCAAAACTTGGAGTCTCTGACTGAGTAAATGGGGAAGGATTTTCAGGTGTTTTGAACACCTGCGTTACCTGGCCCTTATGAAACAGTTCTCAAGATTATCGTGTCCTGGACTCATCAAGGTATATTTTGGATACACATATTTTTACTCTGAAAACAATATACAATTTTTCTGGTTTTGAAAATGTGGTCCCTTGTTGTCTATGTTTGGTTTGGTGCAGGAGGTGATTGCACCAGGACAATGTTGTTAGCACCCAGCATGAGACATGATTCCTGGGTCCCAGCTATGGATCTTTTGCCCTTAAGATGTTCCTCACTAACTTCAGGAAGACTAAGGCTGAGCAGCAAAGACCACTGAGAAAATATTGTCCTGAAGTCTTATGTCTGTGAAAGTTTCTTTGTACTCAGCGAGGACTGCTTAGCATCATCTGAGCAAGTCTTTATACCTTTTTCCATGCTGTCCAAACTAACAAAGAATTACAGAAGACAAATGTCAATTAGACAAGAAGCCTCCTGAGCCTGGTCTGTATTATCTCATTATATTTTCCTCCTGACTGTGTGAATCTCTGGCCCTTCTTTGTAGAGGGGTGAACTTTTAATTTTTTTATTTCAAAGGCATGCAGATCTGCTGCAGGCATCGAGCCAGAGGACGTTTGTGTACAGTGAGGCTAGATCAGGGTGGCAACACAACTGAGGTGCTTTGCTGGTGGTGGGTGGATGCTCATGAAGCATTCCATAGTAATTTTTGAAATACCCTGAATTTAATTTTGGTGTCAGGCTGCTTGTTTCTGCTGAGAACAGTTTATGGTGGAATTGTATGTTTACAGAGAACTGTTAGGCTGCCCTTTAAAGTGTTTAAATAATATTGTATCAACATGGTGCAGACTGATATGTATCTTAGCAACTGTGTCAAGTTCACTATGGGCTAAAAATCCAAAAGCGAATCGAACAATCTGGAGCCTTAGAGCTTAGAAAGCTGAGAGGAAGGAGAAAATTACAAGGTTATTCTGGGCCCAACCAATGCTCTCCTTCAGCTTCACACTGTGCTAATTGTAGGTTAACAAGTACCTTCAAAGTATAATTAAAATGAAAGATACACACAGTATCTCCAAAAATTAATACCATAAAAAAATGGTGTTTCAAGGCAAGAAAAAATTGAAATAACAGAAGTGCAATTGAAGTTTGAAAGGTGGTAAAGCCTATAATGAAGCAAAATACACTTACCTGGTTTTATTTATGCAACTCATCAGTTGGTTCTTAGGTCTGGAAAACTCTGTATTGGAATACAAGGTTAGATGCTGTATGTTTACTCCAAGTGCTATGTGTGCAAGACTAGAGGTGCAGCTCCCTCTATAATCATAAGCAAATACACATTATCTACTGTGCTATTACAAAAAGACATGCAGCTCTCAGCTGTGCAGAAACCAGCACCATAGAGAGTTTGCAGGCCTCTTGTTCTCAGACAGGTTAAGTGGGTCATAAATTGTCCCAGAGCTAGCAACAGTCACTTGGCATCACATTTTGATGATCTACGTTCATGGTCACCCTGTTTATTGTGTGACTATTTTGGATCATTCCTGAACATACAGTGTGAGCAATTCTTTAGGACTTCAAGAAGCTGAATTGGTGTTGCCTGCAGTACCTGATACGGGTCTGCAATGTCCTTACATTAGGGAATAAAGTTTCCTCCATACAGCGCATTTCAGTTTTCAAAATGTGTCATGCAAGAGTTGTTAAAATTTCCCAGATACTCATTTATACAAAGATCTATGACTCAACTAACAGATTGTATGAAGCCGATATTTAAAAGCATTATTAGTTAAGCCTATGAAGCACCCTGAGGATGATTATAGGTCTGAGAGTTTCTAGCTGTCAGTACTTCATCAGGACTTTAACTCATCAGATATCTCTGCCAGAATTCTTACAAGGCAGGATTGTGCTTTCTTTGTTCACCTTTTTCCTTTCCAAGAACAGATTTTAGTAGTTCTCATTGATTCCTACAGGAACGGCAAAATTTTTCTACAAGGAATAGTGTGCACAATGCTCTCAAAAGATGACAGATCCATAAAGTATCTTCTTATACAGGTGATACCATGTCTTAGCTTATGAATTAGTCTGAAGCTCATTTGCACTTTTGCAAAGCTTCCTAGCTTAGTGTAGTCTTTCCAGAGGTGTTTGAGACAAGATAACCATAGTTTCCAAGGAAAGCACTTAGCAAACTGGGTGAAGGGTGGACTTTTTGTGGGGTTTGATCTGGTTTGGATTTTTTCCATTAGCCAAATTAAATTTGCATAGAATTGCTGACTTTTATTGACTACTTGGTAAAGCCAGGACAGGTGAGTTTTCAAATGATGCAGTGGACAAAGGGCTGTCTATTATATAGTAGCTATACTGTGGAATAAGGGAAATAAAGACACTTTGCATTTTCATGTTCTTCACCTAGAAAGAGATGCCACATAATGCAGTACTCGCAACTAATCACAAATATTTTTCTGACTGAATCTTTAAAAGCACATTTGTCTGGAGAAGTGAAGCTGATATGTTTGTCATGGATTTTATGGAACATTTTCAATACAGTTCTTAAAAAATATAAGAAATAAAAGACAGATCTAAGAGAGGATGAAGAAATAATAATGGCCCAAACTAAAACCAATACAAAGTTTGGTTTAGATGTTAATGGTTATGACCTTGTAGTTCTTGAATATGCTGAGCAAATCACTGCAGTAAGTACTACTGAGCCTCAACAAAGAGTATGGGCCCCTGAGGTTCCAGCTGGGCTTTGGGAAGAGATGTGCTGTGTGAGAACAAAGTGTTCTGTTTGGCACACGGAGATTAAAGGATCAATTTGGTAAGATGGAACAAGAATACAGAGTTATCAAAGTTAAAAGGATCTTGAACCTGATTCACCACATGATGTGGAGGGGGCACAAGGGGGTTATGTGGTTATGCTGCTTCCTTGTACTGTGTGAACCTCTGAAGAGTGGAGGTCCCTTCTAATCTTTAGTTACTTTGTCCTTCCCAGTTCTTGTGTCATGACTGAGATGTGAGATTTCACTGACTGTATGCCCAGTAACTGAATCTCCCAGCTGATGACTTTAACGTTTCCCAGGAAACACAACGTACAGTCTAAGCATCTCTGTATTTTAAGATACTGAGAGCATTTCACCATATGAGGTTGAGGACTTCTGAAGATCCCAATGGCTCCAGATGAGCAACTTGAATACTGGAGTATTGGGAAGAGTAGAAGAGGTGGGAAAGAACAGTAACTTCAATAGTCAGAAAGGAAGCTTATTTTTAAGAGTTATTCCTTCAGAAGCAGTTCATTTGTACTAAAAATGTAAAGTATGAAGATGTAAACAGAAAAGCAGTAGAGTGATTTCTCAAGAGCTAAAAATCTGTTCCTAAGAAATATTAAAAAAAAAAAAATTACTGTGAAATGAACTTTATCGGATGATAAAATCACATGGGTCTCTTCCATCATGCAAATTCTCTGAAATGAAATGCCCTTTTTGGTGAAATAACTTCTTTTTTTTCCACGGGAAAATGATGATTTTACAGGGAAGAAAATATTTTGCCCTCAGGAAAACTTTGTCTGAAGAGGGAAAATGAAACTGAGAAGCTTTTTTCCTCTGAATATCTTACTGGGAGATGAGGATGCTGAGTACCCTGCAGCCTCACTGCCCCTTTAGCAGCCAGCCAAGGGAGGCAATATATGTCTGGGAGCTTGGCTTCTCTTTGTCAGCCTAGGCTGTTCATGTCAATTTTATTCCTGTGAAATTATGAAGATCCTTTCCAGCAGACAGCAGGAAGAGAAAATTCATTACGGTTCTTCCAAAACAGTTCTTTTTTCCTAGAATTCCCTTTCCATAGAGGAAAAAACCCCATATTTCTAAGTTTTTGCCCCCTCCTAGAAGGGAAGAAAGCTTTCAAAACTCTATCACCTTCTGAAGGAATGGGTGTGACTTTCCCAACTAGTCTACTTGAGACATTCACTGGGTGTCCAACATAAGCAACACGTGGGGAGTGCTATGCGGTGAGAAGGAGCGTTGTGCCTAGTGCAGGTGAATCACTGACGTTTCAGTGGTGCTGGTCACTGGATCAAAGATGTTTCAGGATGAAGGAGGCTGCCTATGAGGGCTGTAATCTCCAGTGGAGCTTCACAAACAGTGGTGTGTTAAATTTTGAGAGCTATCTAGAGAAATTAATTTTGTTAGCCAATCCCTGTTTTTTTTCCATCTGTTCTCCCCACTTATCTTTTCCTCTTCCCTTTCTCTCTGTCACCTTTCTCATCATGTTTTACCTCCTAATTTTCTTTCCATAGAAATTTCCTTCTTGGGGGTAAGGGAAAAGGAATCTGTTGTATTCAATCCCATTTCCTTCTGATAACAATACTTTTAACCTTCATGATATCCAAAGATATTGTCAAGATATGACAGTAGAAAAGAACTAGACAGTGACACCAGTATTCCTTCTGGCACAGTAAAAAAAATTGAAACAAAATGGCACAGCCTGAATGTTAATGACAAGGGTAATTATAACAACAGCATGCACTGCCTTAATAATCTCCTCTCCCTGAATGGCAAGGCAGTAATATGCATACAATTCTATGAAATGTGTAGTTTTTATTTATGTAAAATATTGTGGTTCAAGGGCCTTGGTACTTTTTGCTCTTGTTGATGTGCTCCCTGTTCTGGAATTAATGCTGTTGATTCCTTTGAATTGATATTTACCCAATACTTTCCAAATGACTAACAAGTTCTTGGGCCTCAAAAGAGAGTAGATCAGACTTTTCTTGAGAAATTCAGAAAGAATTATGGCACATACACATTTGTCTAAGCCTGCCTGCGATCCTGCTCAGCAGGTACACATTTGCTTTAAGTCTGCCTGCAATTTTAAAAGAAAATTTTTTGTAATTGCCTGTAAAATAATGATTTCCTGAGCAGTATTTCTGTTTCAGTGGAATTTCTTAGTATTTTGTAATAGTAGTTTTTTCCATCAGAAAAAAAGTAACCGCATCTATTTCAAACCAGGCTGTGTGAGAGCAAGAAAAAAATTGGTGTAGTTGGCGATCCTTTCTTCTGCTTTTAGATACTTCTAGTGAGAGATACTTGCAATTTTCTGTAGCCCATGATGCACTAAAATGACTTCACGGGCTTCAAAGAAATATTAATTCCCATTTCAACACTTGTGTTTGAGCATAGATCACAGTTCTGAAAGACTTTTTGTATCTTGCCCCTCAGTTAGACAATTTGACACTTCAGGTACTGTGTAGAACTCAGTTATTCTATTACAGGAGATTGTGTTTCTCTTTTCTAACTGGTCTCCTTAAGCAAAATTGCTTTTTGTGTCCATGTAAATTTTTTTTTTAGAGTAATGGCACTTTATATAACTGTTCTTCTCCCAGATGTTCTTTAATATTCAGCTTCCATCTTTTGGTTTGAATCGTGTTGCAATGTTCTCATTTGTTTTAAGATTAGCTATGGTTACAATATTTGGCTTCAGCTTTTTGAACACTTTGGAGTTAAATAGTATTTAAATCCAAGATTAATCATGTTGGTTTTTGCTATTAGAGAAAAGGTTTAATCTGCTAAATTTAAAATTACTTTGGGTTGAGTAATTTCAAATATTAACAGCAAGGCATTTAAGCTTGTGCTTGCTTAAATTCTCTCTATTGTTTGAAATCAACACTCTTCTTCCTTTACTCTTGCTGTCAAATCACAATACAATATTTAGAGGAATGTTTTGTCCAATTCCATTAGTCAAAGATATAACAAGATGACATTCTACTTTTTCATTCAGCACCTGGAAAATTTTCATTTAAACCTGCCAAAACATATAATGTCATTCTTCCTGTAACAATTCAAATGTAGACAAACATGCAACAACATGCAACAGTTCTGCTATCCTGTGAGTTATCGCTTTGACTATGCCTGGTTACTGGACAGCCTGTGCTTGAGTAATGAGAAGTATGTGCTGATAAAACACTTCTGAACCTCTCTCGCCAGCAACATTTGGGCTGGTGCTTCAAAACAGGAATTACAGCAGGAACACAGGCCTCCCTGATTTCATGGAGGCTAAGATGCGACTAGTTATTCTCATCTCTATCTCTTATCTCCAAGTTGTGGACAAAACTACTGAGCTCTTCACCTTGGGGAGCACTGCAAGCACATAAGAAGCCATGCTGAAGCTGGTGAGCCTCTTTATAGAGGCAAGGATTAGCCGTCGTGATTAATGACCTCAAAATCTAGCTTTATTTACTTTATAGGGCCTTATGAGAAAATAACCCTCTTGGTTTTGTTTTGATTTTTTTGTTGAGTGGAAGTTGGATTGGGGGTTCCTGCCAAGCAGTTATTTTACAGTGTGTTTTGTATCAATTTTCTCTGAAAACCGTAAAATCTGCCTGAAGCAAATTTCTATAAATCATGGTTATGTATTTATTGGGAAAGATTTCCAAGTGTTCTTGCAGAAACTGAAAAAACTTCACCTTGAATTAAGTCTATGACCAATCAATGTCTTCTCTGAAAATATCTGTTGAAGGCAGTATTTCAGGAAGGAGAAAATATGTGGTACAATGCCACTACCTTTTCCTCGTCAACATTAACCTCCCTTCATGTTCTTCTCTTATTCAGTTAGGGGGGTTTAAGTCCCTGCAGTGAGAAATACGCATGACTAGAAGTGTGTCCCCCCCCCCTTTTTTTATGCTTCCCTCAGCATATGGGTATTTTTTCCTTTTCATCCTAATTTCAGACTTGTTATTTCACCTCCCCTCTCTCTCTCTTTCCCACATACTAAGGGATTAAAAAAGGAGGGGTAGTAGCTGAATTCCCGAGAGCAGAGATTTCAAGAATGTATTTGATTCCTATAATGCGGAGCACTTTCATCTCCGATTAAAAGGAATAATAAATGAATCTGTTTTAAACACAAGTTCATTCACTGAATGATTTAATTTTACCTGTGCTACTGTGGTTTAAAGTTTTCATACAGCACTGGATCTAATGGAAATTCTCCTCTGAATGACTATGAACTGAGATGCTGGAGTTTAAAATAATAGAAATATAATTTAAAAAAATTGCAAACTAAGGCATGGCTTGTAAAATTTTCTGCTTCTTCTTAAAAGCTGATAGTTATTTAGGAAAAAGGTGAGGAAACTTCATTCACTATTGCATAGTAACTCTTTCTGTATCTTATAATGGATTTTTAGCATCTAATATACAAACAGGCAATAAAGTATTATATTACTCTGACCAAATTCAAAAATCAGCCAAATTTAATGTCGTCTCTTTGTGGACTTTAAGCAACACAAATATATATGTTTTTTTCTATGCAACAGAGCAGATGCCTTAGTTTATGTCCACACATGTCCTGGCAAGCTGGATGAACTATGTGTATCCTCAGAAAAAAGGAAAAAATTTTAACAGCTTAATTAAAAAAAAAAATCAATGCAAAAATTAATCTATTAATCCCTTTCCTTAAGGTCATTGAGTTTTACAGAAACCACATAAGGCTGTAGTTACAATAGTGTTTTTATGTCAAATGTGTTATATAGCAGCACCAAAAAATTTTAAGGTTAACAAGATAGAAATTATTTCTCAGTGAAGAAGCGTTTTAAGAAAAATGAATAGCCACATAATGATTTTAAAACTAAGAATCAGTTTTGTCTGCCTTCTCAAAGTTGATAGGTAGTCCGTGATGAGTTTCATTATTTGTCTCTTGAAGAAGAACACACTGCTTAAAAAAGCGAAAAAATATATACAGTGAAATTTACTGAGTGGGGTTGTTGTAAAACTTCTTTCAGAGAAAAGCAGAGCAAGCATGAATCTAAACTGTCCCAGTGCACTGCAGTGTGGCTTGTTGCACCTACTGGTACTGGTTAAGCAATATTAGCTTAAAAAAAAAAAAGGATTCAAAGCATTTTAACACCTTTTTTACTACTACTAGGGCCAGTTAAGTCAAGTCAGCAAGTTGAGGCCCAGGTCAGAGGGGCACATGGCCAGGCACAGATGCAAAGCAGCTCAGGCAGGGACAAGGCAGAGGGCTTGAGAATAAAAGCAGCTGCTTGAGCAAAGGGCCCAAGTGAAGCATCTCTCAGCTGTGTCACACAGATCTTTTCCCACCTGTCTGAGACAGATTACAGCTACCCCATATCAGAGCTGACCTTGAGAACAGGCAGCAAAACACCTTAGAGGGGTGCAGGACACCTTGACAATTAGCAAGAAATAATCTCCTGCATTGATCGGGCTGTGACAATGTCAGAAGACAGCCTATATCACCTTTGTTTCCAAAAAGCAAGTTCTTGCTCATGTGTGCAGTCCTGTCGGTCCCACCACCTCTGCAGCTCCTAATCTATGACTGAAAAGGTGTGATTGCACCTTTTTTTTTCCTCCAACCTTAGTGGGAAAATACATATCAGCTCACTAAAGCATGCTCTTCGCTTGTTTTTGCAGTCCTGTCATTCCAGACTGTCCCAGGTTTCATGGGTGAAGACTGTCGGTGTGTTAAGAACATTTACAAATAAGCATGGATTACAACAAGTTTGGCAGGTTTGCTGTCATTCATGCACATACGTGCATGTTGTTTTGGTGATTGCTGTTGTGTTTTGATTTTAATTTTTAATGAGGAGGTGGGAAGTATGCTGGCTGTGCGTACACCTGTTACACGCCACAGGCATGTGTGGGACCAGCTAGCATGTGGAAATGCCTTCCTGCCCTTGGGAGTAGCAAGCAGAATTTCCAGTCTTAGGCTGACTATTGAAAAACCTGAATTAGGTCTGACTAAGGAGCCTCTCATCTCAGGGAGCAGAACCTCAAAGAAGGGAATGGCCAGAGGGAATAAGCCTCACTCCAAAGACTTAATCATCCTGTTTTAAGAGATCTCAGCTTGCTTATCAAAGGCAAACGTGCATTTGGGTGATTTAGAGTAAAGAAGCCGTTTTTAGCAATTGATTGGATTTATTCTTTTCTGTCCAATTACTACTTATTCAAGTCTTCTGTAGGTTATTTAACTTATAATCAACCAGCCGATTTTGGAGTATATTTACTTCTTGATTAAAAAAAAAGAAAAAGTGACATAATAATGGTTTTAAGAAAAATATTTTTTCTAAATAATTTCCAGAAGCCTTAATATTAAAATCAAACTGCAGCTATGCATTAAAAGTATTTCTCCTTTGCTAGTTCGAATGTGCTCAAAAACTCTTTTTGCAAGCATCTAACTGTTGCTAGTTTACTAGACCATGTTTTGTCAAAGCAATTTCCAGCAGTTAACTTAATGCCAGCCCCAGTTTCTGGAATGGAAACACAGGAGAATATTCATAAACAAATTACCCTTAACCTCCACTAAACACTTGGTAAATTAAGTCCCAGATTCACAAGGGTATTTAAAGACAGAACTCATACTTGTCCAATTCTCTGAGGGGAAGTGAAACAAATAGGAGTTAAGGGCCTATTGAGAAGTTCTGGATCTGGGCCTAAGTGAAAAAGGCTTAGCTTAATTTACCTTAGTGCTCTGTTTTTCTCTATCCCATACGAGTAACAAGATTATATTTTTAGTGGTCATATGTGGAAATTTGGCACCATGCCATTGTTCACTACTGAAGTTTAGCACTGACCAGTGAAGGGAAATGCAAGTCAGGTTGCCATTGAGACTATGTTTATAAAAAGTAAAACTAAACTTTAAATTCTGTTTTGGTTTTGCTCAGACCTGATCACGCAAGGTGCTTGATGGGTCATAGGAGAATTTGCTTCCTCAAAGTCCTCTAGACCACCGTTAAACCTAACACCCATTAAAATGGGAAATAACCAGGAATTTCAAAAATACAAATGGAAGTGATGAAAGTGAGATAGGTGTCAAGTTAATTTCTTTTTGATAACTGTGTTAATGAAATTTTTTTGTGGTTAACAAAAACTAGGGACATCTTATTTTAATTTCAGAGTCTTCAGCAGTAGGTAGCTTGACCAACAGAATTTGACTTAGTTGGTGAAACAAAACAGCGCCTTGACCCCAGCAATCCAAGAATGATTGAAAAACTGCCTTGGGAAGGCAGGGAAAGGTTCCCTGACCTGGAAGCTTTTCCAGTGTCATGGTTTTGGCTGGGATAGAGTTAATTTTCTTCACTGTAGCTGGTACAGTGCTGTGTTTTGGACTTAATATGAGAATAATACTGATAACACACTGATGTTTTGGTTGTTGCTGGGTAGTACTGAACTAGTCAAAGGCTTTTCCAGCCTCCCATGCTCTGCCAGGGGCACAAGAAGCCGGGACGGGAGGGGGCACAGCCAAGGGAGCAGATTCAAACTGGCCAAAGGGATATTCCATATCATATGACATCATGCCCAGTATATTAACTGGGGAGAGTTGGCCGGGGCGGGCAGCAATTGCAGCTCAGGAACCGACAGCTTCGGTCGGTGGGTGGTGAGCGGTTGCACCACTTGTGATTTTTCTGGGTTTTGTTCCTCTCCCTTGTTCTTTTACTCTTAGTTATATTATTATTATTATTATTCTAATCATTGTTATTATCATTACTATTATTGCTATTTTATTCTAATTAGTAAACTGTTCTTATCTCAACCCACAAGTTTTCTTGCTTTTGCTCTCCCGATTCTCTCCCCCATCCCACAGGGGTGGGGGGAGTGAGTGAGCGAGCAGCTGCGTGGGGCTTGGTTGCTGACTGGGGCTAACCATGACATCCAGGTAGGCAAAAACCAGTGTGGTCACTTCTTTTCCACTTTGCATTGCTATTTATGGACAGCTAGGGTACAACTATCACCACCATCAGCAAAATTACTTTCTTCAGAGACTGAAGTGCTCTTAACTGATTCTGGATTCAGACTTAAAGTTGTATACATATATGATTGAGATAGGTATGTGTTTGTGTAAAGATGGTGAAGAATTGGCTTTGTTTACCCTTCCTCTTAGCAATTTTGCTAAACATGCTCTACAAAAGTGGAGCTATAAAGCCAATATCTCAGTTTCTGGGAAATGGAGGCATTGTACCTGTTTGCTTTGACTTTTGGGTGAACTCATTTCACATAAATTAAATATTATGATAGATTTGATCTCACAGTCAATTTTTCATAGAAGCTGGGTAAAGACAATGGATATACTACTGAAATGTAGTCAGAGCAAACTCTATAGCAACTGAGAGCTGCCTTGGATGCCTTCCATGGTTTGCTTTTCATTGTATTAGAACTGATTGATCCCAGAGTACAGATGGATTCCTGAGCTCTAGAGGTTAGTTGCATACCAATATTATCCTGGCATCATATCAAGAAAATAATCAACACTTTAGTTCTTTATATTTTTTTCTTAGCAGTCTTTTTCCTGGGTTGGAGATAATCCATCTGCCATAGCCTTAATTTCTATTGCTTTGTGGCTTATCTGAAAAACCTGATTTTTGCATCTTTATGTACCACCTGGCTCACAGGAATGAAACTCAATATGAACCACAACAAAGAAAATATAGGTTTTTCCCTGAGAAATCTTTATTCTAGATAAAACTATTCAGTTCCTTAGGGACTAAGTGAATGTTTCTTCTTCTGCTATACTTATCTTTTAGCAAGCTTGGGTTTTTTCTGTTATGAACTGCTGTTCTTATATGTGCTGTTAATAAATTGTTTTGAGGGGTACTGGAGGGAAGAGAAAAAGGTGGGGACCTAATATTAATTTTTTTCCCTAAGCAAGCCTAAATATTTATAAATCTATAGAATCTAAAGTATTGGCAATTTTAGGTTTTGAATGATTTTACATTCACAGAATACTCAGGATTGTAAAGATGTTAACTAAAAATGCTGCATTAAGAAAACTTCACTGCATTGTTACATATTCAAAAATCAGGAAATGCTAGCATTAAGGTTTTGTGTCTAACTTTGAATGTGCTGCCTTTGTATTGTCATGACAATACAATCTTTAGATGGTAGTAACAGACTGCATTTAGTACTGCTATTACATCTTAATGTAATAGCAGCATAAACCACAAATTTAAACTAGAAAGCAACACTTCTATTTTGTTTTTTTTAAAAAAAATAATCTGGCATTTTCATGTTTTGTCTTCAATAGTCTGAGAATTTTCAAAATCCTGGGGAAAAATCCTGAGCATCACAGAGGAGCCCTTCCCTGGCAAGGTTGGTTATCTGGCAGTGAGGGCATCCCCTGGCACCTTACCTCTCAGCTGTTGATCAACACTTATATCATGGACCTAAAATTTCTCAGACAAAGTATTGTTGCAATCACCTGTGCACTTCAGGATTAAAAAAAAAATGCTGTTAGAAAAATATTCAGAAACAATCTTTCAGAATCGTCAGTGTTGTGTATGGTACCTGCCATTATAACTGCAGCATTTGCCAAGCCTAGCCACAAAATGTCCAGCATAATCACAGTTTCTGTGTGAACTTGGAAATAAAGATGCCTGTGATGAATGGTTGGTAACAGTTTACATATAATAAATTTTACTTCATTTTTTGTTTCTTACACTATCAAAGGATCCATAGAGTTATGTTGTGATAAAGCTTGGGCTTCGTGTGTTCAGAGATGACAGATGTTTCAGGCATTATCAGTATTCTGGGCCAGATCTTCGTGGTTATATTTTCTATCTCTTGTATAGCTCAAGGGGCAGTCATGGAGTGAAAAATTTCTTTTTTCACTTTAAAGTCACTTCTGCACCATTTTGGTCCAGGGAAAGATGATGTGTTTAAATTGCATTTAAACCCTGGCCATTAATGCTCCTACATTGCTGCTCCTGCACAAGGTCATGGGTGTCTTTCCTGTGGCTACATACATGTTAGCTGCCAGGAGTCCCTTGGAAAGCACCTACATCCACCTGCTTAGAGCAGTTTTACTGAACCACAAAAGTCTAGCCATAACCACTGTAAGATCTCACTATGCAGTGAAAACAAGCTACTAAATAAATAAACCTGGCTTGTTCTTTTACACAGGCTGTAGCTAACGTCCTCTTTTACTGAGCACAGATCAGAAGGAAGTCACTTAAAAAACAGTGGAAACGAGACTCCCAAGTGAAATGAAATAGACTTGGGATAGGTCTGGCACAGAACAAAATACACCTTTTTACTATGCACCCTTGGGGGCTGCAGTAAATATGTTAAATTTAACATGGTGTAGAGCTGAGAGCACTGCCTGCTGGATTTTTTTGTCTCTGATCATTTAAGACTATCATATCTGAACTTCTACTTTCAGTAAGATCTGCTGTTATTACTCCAGGGATGTGAGAGCCAAAGAACAGGTTTTATCTTGGGGTTGTTTTAAATAAATATTTGTTTTCATGCGGCTGTTTTCTTTTGCCTGACTAATCTCACCAACTGTTTAGCACCTTCTCCCATGATAAACCAACTAGTGCCAAATACTAAATGGGGGGTATGCTGAGTTTTGGGACAGAACACATTCAGTGACTGCTAAAGATTTTATTACTGGAGAGGGAGAAATTGCTATTCAAGAGAGAAAATCAGGGTCTTAATTATGGGTGGCACATGCAATGAAAACCTGTCAGGTCTACAGGGACACACTTGCTGTGTCCCTGATGTTCACAGCTGGCATTTTTATAGCATGTGATGACAGAAGCAGGGGGAGTTACAGGGTCTACTGTATTTGCAAACCAGCATGGGATGTCCATGTAGTATTGGTGAGCAGAAGTGGAAGACAATGAAAAGTGATCTTGTTATATTGAGTTCATTCAGCAGACTTTCTCCCTCTCCACCTTTCTGCAACCCATTTCACACTCTCCCTCAACCTTGTCTTAATCTCTCATTTCTCCCAGTCTTGGGTCTCTTGCACCCATTCTTTCTTCCCATATGAATAATCAGTCAGTCAAATGGATAATCTGCTGTAGACAGATCATAATCTCCCAGTGAGAGCCTAGAATTGTGAAGCTGAGATGTGTAGGAAGCAACCCATTGCCCAGAATAACCTCTGGTCGAGACATGTAAGAGACTAACAACTGCTGAAATATGCTTTGCTGCAGTTGCTGTTACCGTGTTTAGACACTCCTTCTCCTTGCATGCATTTTCTTGGCTAGTCCCTAGCTTCTAAAGAACTTCCTGTATGGTTTCAAGCTGTGGGGATATACACAGTCTGCTTCCATGGGATGGCTCTGCGGAAGCCAAAGCATATTCCACCACTCTCCAAACAGTGTGGTAGGAGCGGGCTTTCTGAAGGATAAGTCGACTGTGGCAAAGTAGAATGACTCAGCCATAGTTTTAACCACTAAGGATTGTGTAGCAACATTTTTTCAGACAAGAAAAATGCTAGAGAGTAAATCAGATGAGTTTCGAAACCGCAGAGCAGAATGAAAGTGGTGGTTATGATACAAGCTGTTTTATCACCCTAGCAATTTTCCAGTGGTCTCAACTATAATTTTAGTAAATCCAGCTGTGGTGTTTAGTAAAAAAAGAGGTTTTGGGTTGGTTTGGGGTTATTGGTCTGGCTTTTTTAGTTTTTGTTTTCTTTAATTGACTGAGTTTTTGCATACTGTAAAAGATCAGGGATGAATGGGAAAGGTTGATTCATTTCTCTCAGAGCTCTACCTGCCTCTTCAAAAGCTATATTTTGTTGCTACTTTGGCTTGAAGTTGGCAATTTATCTGTAACAATCTGTATCTTTGGTCTAAATCAGCCTTATTCCAACATACAGAGGCAGGATTGGCATCTTTGAACTAGAGACATAAAAAGTAGCAAGGTTGTTCTTTTATAATCCCAGAGCATACTTTTTACAAGTCTTCTCTCTAATTGTGGTGAACATGATGGCCACCCTCCCTTCAAAGTACTCTTACATGGAGCACATCTTTTTAATTCTGGCTGGGAAATGAGAGGCAGGGAAATGCCTGGCAGGGAGCAGCATTGCTGGAACTCACCCATCCCAGCCAGTGGTGGCTCCCAGATGTTTGTAAGATCATTTCTGAAGCCACGATAGTCTAAGAGTTTAAGGGAGGCAAGATCTGTGGGCAGAGTTAATAGTTTTTATTAGACCGATATTCTTGGAAAAAGACAGGCTTTCAGGCACTCAGCCTGTCTTCATGTCTGAAATTGTGTGCTGCACAGCCTGCCATAGGCTGATGGGCTGAGTGCCTGCAAGCTATTCTGCTTTTTTCCAGCTTTTTTTTTCTCTTCTTCTAATCAAGGGTATTACCTCTTCCTACAAATGCTGACTCAACTATCAGATATTGTTGAGCCTTCAGCAGGTGGCAGGAGCTAAACTAGTCTGGATTACTTAATCACAAACCTGAGGTGGAACAAGTCAGAGGTGGCCCATACTGAAATGGGTGTGAGTGTGTGTTTCTACCCACCTGAATAAGTCCAGGATTTATTTCTCACTGTATGCTCTGCCTATGACAATGACCCTACAGGGTGACAGAAACTGAAATTCAAAGAACAAAGTCATTAGACGATATGTACCTAGAGAGGTTTGCTAACACAATCCTTGGCTGCCTGCATACTTTTTACACACTTTTTTTCCCTGACACTGGACATTGTTTTACAGCATGTGCCTTAGTCAATTCCTTTCTCAATCATACTGTAGCTGAACAATGATGAAAAGTGTTACAGGAGCAATGACTTGAGCAACCTTCTCTTAAAGCTCCTAATAGTTTGATCAACACCTACTAGAAACATATTACCATGACTTCTTAACTTCTGCATATGAATATATGAATATCCAAACAAAAGTATACTTGACAAGTGCAGATGGTATCCTTTTTATTGCCTGTTCTTACTCTAAATTTTTTCCCATATGATTTTCTTTACCAACAACAAAATATAATTAAATTAACTTATATTGCTAATGTCTCTAATTTGGCTCTGCAGCAACCTTGTAGTTGCTCATGGTCAACCACTCTTCACTCTGGTATATAGCCCTTAGGAAGTGAGAAGGAAGTTTCCTGGATTCTTGTTTGTGCCTGTTAAAAGGCTTCTCACTAATTATCAGATAAGCCATGCAATCTTGTGAATTACAGTATATGCACCTGTAAAATATTCTGCCAGATAAAACAGATTCTTTCAAGTATAACTGAATGTATCAATGTCAAAATCAGCATTGTCTGTGATGGGGTGAAAAGCTTTACATCATGTGCAACATTTAAAGTGCATCCACAACTTGTCATTACATTAGCCACACCCAGGTGTGATAAAAGTGCCAATCTCAGCACCTGGGTCTCCCTTGGAAACTTGTTAAAGGCAATGTTAACAGTCTTGTTAAGGGAAATGAGGCTCAGCTGTTCTGTTCTGGGAATGTTGCCTTCACCCAGTCAGTGTAGACAGAAGAAGCTGTGGGAGTGCACAAGCCTGCTTTTGGCTTGGTGTGAGAGTGCAACTGATGTGGGCATCTTAAAGGTGAGGAGGTCTGTGAAAGGAGCCTAGGAAAGCGTTGAAGTATAGCTTAGAGGAGTGATATTACAGAGTTGATTTTCTCTAATGTGGTAAGTTAAACATCTCCTGCTGCATTGCTAAGACAGCCTTCGTTCCCCTTTTAGGGAGGGCAGCAGATGTGGACTGAGAACCAAGTCATTTTTTCCAGAGACAAGGGTGACTTGCCACAGAGTACCTGCAAAACTGAGAGTGAAGGAAAGTCAGGGATCCTTTAAAGTGCCTTAATTCAGGCACTCAAGATTCCTACCTAAAAAACAGTTTTAAATATAATTATACTTTGGATTTAGTGTTCATTGGGGGCCATATGCAATCATCCTCTTGATGTTTTTTATTCTTAGACTATTGGTGATATATGAAGTCTCCTAGGGAAACAGTTTTTATCATTATGGCCTGCGCTTCTCAGAAGGACCCAGCCTATTTTTATTTTTCTTGCACCTTTCTGGTTGCTTCTGGTTTATTTTGGTTTAGGCCCTTCCATACTCAGTTCAAAATGCAAAGGACTCTGAAGCCATAT
>VZTV01102906.1:1096-11123 GCA_013400875.1 Anhinga rufa | reverse complement strand
TCAGGAACCTTCCCCCATCACCATGCTCTTTCTAGGATAATTGAGAGCAGTCTCACAGTGACATGGGTGAGCTCCCCCAGCACTCATTGATGCATGTCCTCAGATCCCATGGACTTGTAAGTATAGAGTCTATTTAAATGTTCCCAAACTCGATCCTCCTCTACTGAGAGCAAGTCTTCCTGGGTCCAGACTTTCCCACTGGTCTCAAGGGTCTTAAAATCCTGAAGGCAAGCCATACCAGTAAAGAAGGCATTAAGTACCTTGGTCTTTTCCATAACCTTTGTTACCTGCTCCATTCAGCAGCAGACTCACATATTCTTTCATCTGCCTTTTACTGCTGATATACTTGTAGAAGCCCTTCCTGTTGCCCTTCACATCCTTTGCCAAGTTCAACTCCATGAGAGCTTTGGCTTTCCTTATGCAATCCCTGAATGCTTGGAGTCATCTATCCTTGCTTCTACTTCCTGTATGCTTCCTTTTCATGCCCGACTTTTGTCAGGAGCACCTTGTTCATCGATGCAGGTTTCCCTTCCTTTTTATCTAACTTCCTGCACGTTGAGATGGACTGTTCTTGAGCTCGGAGAAAGTGATTCTTGAAAATTAACAACCTCTCATGGACCCTTCCTCTCTCCAGGGCTATGTCCAAGGGATTCTTCCAAACTGATCCCTGAGCAGACCATGGTCTCCTAAGACCAGGATTTTGATTCTACTAATTGCCTTGTTCCCTTGTCTCAGGATCCTGGACTCCATCATTTCACAGTCCCTGCAGCCAATATTGCCCTCAACATTCACATACACACAACCAGTTCTTCCATGTTTGCAAGCATGAGACAAGGAGACCATCCCCCCTTGTTGGGTCCTCCATCAATTGCATCAGGAACTTGTCATCAATACACTTGAGAAATCTCCTGGATTGCTTGTACCCTATTACATTGCCCTGTCAGCAGATATCAGGATGGCTAAGCCCACTATTAGGACCAGTGTCTGCAAACACAATGCTTCTTCCAGTTGTCAGCAGAAGGTCTCATCTACTACTTCTTGACCAGGTGGGTCTCTAGCAGATAACCATGACAATGTCACGAAGATTGGTCATCCACTAATCCTGACCCATACTCTCTCAACTGGCTTCTCAACTGTCCAAAATCAGGGCTCTGTGCATCCTAGCTACCCTTTCGTAAAGGGCTTCTCCCTCTCCTCACCTTCCCAGCCTGTCCTTCCCAAAAAGCCTGTACCCATCCATTGCAGCACTCAAGCTTCCTGAGCAATCGCACTGCATTTCTGTGATTCCAGTGAAATCATAGCTCTGTGTTGCATGTGGACCTCTAACTGCTCCCATTTTTTCCCCATGCTGCACCCACTTGTGTACAAGGACTTCAGAGAGGCACCCATTCTGCTGATTTCCCAGAAAAGATAAGAGATACTCCTCCCTCGTGCTGTCCTGTAGGCACTTCCCTATTTTGTCCATGCTCTTGAGGTAGGGCCCAATAATAATTAGCATAAGCAAATTAAACACAGAGCAGTTCTTCTCACCCTCTTAGTTTGTTTGGTTTTGGTTTTCTTTTGACAACTACTGCTCTTATTTCCTATCTATTAAAGGATTTGGCTTTTATCTTTTTCCAGCTAGATACGCTGACATAACAAAAATTATTAGATCTCTTCACAAACATTTTCAATCAATGTACAGAAATTAATGTCTGTTCATGTATACACACAAACATTACTGAAACATCTTTTTTGGAAGGTGACATTTGGACAGTTTATTGAAATGTTTTATTCCCTTTTATATGGCAAGTGATCATCACTATTTATACCCATCATCTTCAAAACATTTTATGAAATAGAACTGCTAGTGTGGAATTTTACGTTCTCGATTCACCATTTTCCCAACCCTTTCCAGCAAAGACAGGAATCCCACTGAGTTTACAAGTAGCCCCATTATTTCCCTGTCAGTTTCTCACTGCTGGAGAATCACTACTGTGTTGGAAAAAAGCCTTAATATCATTAATTACACAGCTGCTCTACCTGAGGCACTCCACATAAAATGGGAGTGGACAAGCTGAATATACTAAGGCATGAATGACTACAAGTGGTTCAAATACACACAAGCAAACCAGTAAAAAACAAAGAAAAACAATCACAAAAATTAAGTGGCAAAACTGTCAATGGTTGTTCCCTCAAATCTTAAGCCACATTGTGCTGGGCAATAACTAGAACCAAGTTGAATCTGGAACTCTGCTTAACAGAAGAATTTTAAGATGAATTTTTAACCAAGTTCCCCAAGAATGCTGCTGTTACTTATATGTTGTTCTTTCCAGCTGAATAACTCTTGAACCTGTTAACTGCATTCAAATGAATTTTATAGAAAGCAAGACATCTCAAAAATTAAAATCTTGAGGAATGTCACTGAAAATACCTGTTGGATAGAGAAAAGAGCCCCCAAACCAAGGCCTACTTTCAGAAAGCACGTAGAAGTTCATTACTCTTTCCTCTTTGGGAAGAGACACTTAGCCCATTAGCGTGGGTTTAAATCAAGCATATGCTTTCCCTCCTCAGAGATGTCATAGGAAACAAGATATCATTCAGGGTGCTTCACTAGGAAAACTAGTGGAATTCCAGTTTGTGTGTGCTTGAAGAGAAGTGGGAGAAGGAAGGACAGGAGGTACAAAAAGACAACAGACAGCAGGCCATCATTACCCAGGTTTCATTAGCTTTAGCATAAAAACAGTCTGTTCCGTAAACTGCAAACTGAATAAAATCCCACATTTGGAACAAAATTCTGACTATCATCTTTAGGGAAAAAAAAAGTCTCACTGGTCGCTTCAATTTTTGACTCGATTTTAGTCAGTAACTCTGAAAATGGAAAATGTTAATGGATAGCATATTTTGGGGTATATATTTTATGTATTTTTATAAATATATCAAATATTAAAATAAGAACATGTTAATATTTAAAGGTTTAATTGTTTAAATATTGAAATGCGAGATCATAGATTTATGGTTGCTACTTCGATATCGATCAATTATCACTGAAAATTATTTTCCAATTAAGACTGTAGATGATTTAGTAGTAATCACTAATTGGTGATTTGCTGTTTTATTTGTTAAAATGTACAAATACTTAAAATAGGATACAACAGACAAGGCAGCAGGCCCACATGACAGGCAGCTGGGGGAGCAGACAAGATGGCCAGCAGCCAAGAGCAAAGCAAAGCAGCTGGGCAGCCCACCAACCATTCCCACAGAATATTTCAATTCCATCAAATCATCATTTCTCAACAGAAAACTGTACATCAGTAAATTTTCAGCCCACTCTGTGAATATATATACCAGTGAGTTTAAGAGCCTTCAATTTCTAAAGGCAAAACAAACAAAAAATACAAACAAGCCAAATGATAGGACTCGCTCACTCTCCACCATCTCTTCTCTGCTAATTCTGCACTGCTCTACTTCGCACTTTCTTCATCTACTCCTGAGCTCAGCTTTCTTTCCCTCACTAATCCCTCTTATTCTATCACTGTTGCTGTACCTGATGTTACTTCATTGTTTCCATCAACAGTTTAACTTCTGAAAAATTAACTCTGAAAAACCGCAAATGGAAATATCACAACTGTTCTGAATGAGCAACCTGAACATTTTTAGAGCCACTAGTGTCTCTTCAGTTTTGACTATCACCTCATCTCACAAGGAAAGGTTTTAAGAAACCTCTCAAAGTTGGTAGATTTAACATCTTTTCCTCTGGGGCAGTTTATTCCTAAACTCCATTGCTTATGCAGTTAGCCGATAGCCAGAAGGAGGGCGGCGGAGAGGACAGAAGAGAGCCAATTAACCAGCGCTTTAGTAAGGGGATTTTCTCCTCCTCTGTTAATTTGACATCCTTTAGCAAGACTCTAGGGAGCTTTTATTTAAAGACACCTTGCTAGGTTGAGTTCCACAAATTAATTTTACATTATAATTACTGCTCCTCAGTGTGAGTGGATACCCCCTCACTCTTTACTACAAGTCAGCAGAATCCCTTTCTAACCCATACGTGTGGTATGTGTTGATTCGCCCTCCCTCCTGTCTGTCTCCTCTGCAAACAGTTGTTGCATATGCTTTTATCATATATCTGGAATTTCATTCTGCTGTTCTACGTTTCAGAGGAGGATGACTAGATTCCAGCAAAATATCAAGGTGAACTATACTTATCTTTTATGTAAGCCCATGCTTTCCAGTATAGGCTTCTATATTGTTCTTTTATTAAACTAAATATTGGTTGGGCTTCTAACTTTCTCTTCATACTCTCTACTTTTTCTGATACTCAGGTCAGTTTCCTGAACACCATCAGCTACCGTGTTTCCCAAAAAATAAGACAGGATCTTATATTAATTTTGCTCCAAAAGATGTGTTAGGGCTTATTTTCAGGGAACGTCTTATTTTCCATGAACATCAATCTACATTTATTCTTGAGCCAAATAAAAAAAAAAAATCAACATTTATTCAAATACAGTCATGTCATCATCTTCTGGAACATCATAACAACTCTCCAAACCCTGAATTTCATTGTGAATTTCTTGTGTGACAGTATCACTCCCGTCACAGGCGTGTTACATGCTGTCAGGTCCCTGGGCACTGCAGCCACGTGTAGGGTTGGCTCCCCCGGTGACCAGAAGCAGCCACAACGCTCTAAACGGGCTCGGCTGGGGAGTGGACTGACTACCTGAGCTGTGTGAGAGAGCCCGGCACTTGCCAACCCTTATTGTTCTGGGTCTAGTGGGGTCTTTTGAGTGTGATGCTTTTGGGGGTGTTGGCTTTCCTCGGTGAACGGTCTACCTGTCCTGCTGCAGTATGTCGCCAATTGATTTTATTTTTTTTTTTTACACATATAGCCACCTGGACACTATTTAAATTGAATTTTTATGAACTGTAACTAGGGCTTATTTTTGGAGGAGGTCTTATTTTTGGGTAGATTCAAATAGTTTCAAATACTTCCATTTAAAAATCTCAACATACCATATGAAATTCCACCTAACTCTCCATAATCGTTCTTGCACTTATGAATTTCTACTACTAAACATACAAAAATTTATCTTCTATTTTAGAATACAAATATTCACTTTCACTTCAAAGCATTAAAAACATTAAATCACTAAAATCACTAAAAGTCATTAAAAATATTTAAAACTAGACCCACATTTACAACTCTTCCATGTGACACTGTCTAGTGTACATCAATTCAGATTTATTTTCCTAGATCAAAGATGTGGGTTTTTTTCCCCGCTCACAACACAAATAAGAATTTTCTATCACATCAGAGAACATTAAGGACTGCTTAAACTTATAACCTGTATGTTACTTCCCATCTTTTCAGAAAATGCAATTCCTCTCCAGTGTAACCTGAATCTCTCTACCTTCTTACTCAAAGTAAGATTTCCAAAAAGTACTTTACAGCTTTCTTACACATAGTTTTAAGGTCCAGTTATCTACTGCAATGGAATTTCCATGAAGATGATTCTTTAACTGCGCCTATCAAAAATGAAGTAAATTACACTCACAGAAAGACAAAGATAGTTCTAAGGCAAGAAGACAATTATGTGGGCAGCTTTATAAACCTCTGATCATGGCCTTGCAGTCACCTAGCAGATTTCAAAGTGGACAGACATAAAAGTATCAATACTCTCACAGTACTTTGCTTAACCAAAGAAGAAACCTGACTCTCATATGTACAGGAGAATGACTACTAACATGGGATGATTACATGAATTAATTAAGGGTACTTAAGTACTGGTCTGCTAGGAAGAACTCCCGACATTTAAAAAAAAAAGAAAAAAATTTACTCCTTGGGAGATCCCGAGGCCATTGAAGGCCTGCTCTGATGGATAGGGAACATGACAGGCAAGGAGGCTGAAAAGGTCTCTTCATGATCGATGTCAAGGAAACTGAGATATTATGAACTCATTTTCTGGAAAGTCTAATTTGTGCTCGGTGCCTTACAGAAGCATATAAGATAAGAATTTTTGTGAACACTTCCCTCTTTTTAACATGCTTTTGACATTACATTTGATCCTTTTCTTAAAACACACACCCACCCACTTTAGGACGTGCTTTAGGAAGTCCAGTCTATATTTAATTGTTTAATGTGGCAATTAAATATCTGATTCTATATCAACTGGTAGATATATTCTACTTCTCAATTTCTCTTCAGATTTCACGAAATGATAGCTATGCCTCTCTAATTTTTAAACCTGTTTAGTGCCTTCACTGTGTGACCGGCCTCCAATAAATACTTTTCAGGCCTAAAATTCAGATCCTCTTCAGTAAAACAAAGAGAATCCTCAGGCTAACAACCTGTTTCAGCCCTCCCAAAACCCCTTAGAAAACTCTGCTGTCTGTGCAACATGCGCAGGATGAAAGGAATAAAATAGAAAATCCTACTTTATTCACTTGCATTTAAATTAAGTGGAGGTTTCTACACCAAGGATTTTGAGTAACTTGACTTTATGAGATCCATGTCTTAGGTTTTCTTACACATGGCCACTCACCCTTCGTTCTCTGTTTCTAAAAGCAAAGTCTACCAAAGTGACTCAGGAGAAGAGGTATGCTTCTGGATTTAGATCGGTTTGATAACCCCAGCCAATGAACTGCTGTTCATCTCACACTTGACTGACATAGCACAGAGACAGGAAACTTTGTTCTACTTATGACAAAGTAATCCTTTGTCGACATGGCAGATCACATTCTTCCCAATAATTACAAAACTGTCAAGCACTTTCTTTTTACAGCCAGAACAGATGAGTTACCATGGAAAGGAGCAGTGCTTCAAGACAGTGCTCCAATACCTCAGCGATTCACTGTGCTCTAGCCAAATAACAAAGCAAAGTCCTACCTCTGGTACTTGCTCCCTGAACTTGAATCTTCAAAATATCTCAAAACACAAACAACATCTCACAGTTTGTATGTACAGGCTGCAAGACTACAAATATATAACTAAAACTAGAATCCCGTGAAAAGATAAAAATCAAGGTAACACGAAAAGATGCCACATGAATTTGGAGTTACATGTCTACATAAAATATCAGAATTAGCAAAATCACTGAACAGGAGCATTTTTAAAAATCCAAAATATCAACTGTGTTCCCTTACAGCCATTTTTATTTTATATTATTTTTCCAAGGCAGCACTTAATATTCTTTCTCAGTTGAAGACTAGTTGCCTTCCTGTGGCATCACTCCTCTGGGTTTGTCTTGAACTCAGAAGTGACATTCATCATCTGTTTGCTTCAGTTTTCACTCAGCCCAGGTCAGAAGATTTCCTCAGCAAGGAGTACCTACATATTCTCTTTCTATAAAAGCCAGTGTAACAGCCATCGTGATCAAGGAGAGGCTCCCAAGGAATTCGTTTGACATTAATGCACTGGGAAGAAAGTTTAGGAAAGAAAAAGGCTGACATTCCTCTGAACGACATATTTTCTGAGTGAAGCAGAAGTGCCTTCAAGACAAGCCTTTCTTCAGAACTTATTTACAAGTTTCAGACAGATAGAGGGCTCTGTTTGCCTAGATTTTGAGATCAGAAACAGAACTGAAACAGGGTTATAACGCTCCATTATGAACTAGATGGATGATTTCATTTATGTTATTATATTTTTATGTATTTCAGAGAGAGAGAACAGGATAAAGCATACTGAAATTCTTGTATAGCTCCACAGAGTAATTCTGCTCTAGACAACATCCAATGATTGCATTTAATCAGAAAATCATCCTTCCTCTCTGAAAGGTAACGACTATGTCTCTAAATGGAAACATGATCCCAAGTAGGTGATCCTGGAGGGAAGGGGCAGGCTATGGTACAATTCAGCAGTATGAACTAACTTTTAAAATGTTGCTGCTGAAGTTACTGCTAAGAGTAACTTTGTTCACTTATCTATCATTATTTTAAGCCTTCCCCTCCCAAGATTACCCCTCCCAACCTCCAGTGATTTGTGGTTCAGAGGCTTCTAAAGCCAGACAAAATGTCTTCATATTTAATTGCTCTTAATGGATCTTTATTCCCTGAATTTGTCTAGCTGCTTTTTGAAACCATTAAAACCGTGCGAGTCTGCAGCATTCTGCAAAGCTGATGCAACTTTCTGTACAACCAGTGATACGAAAACTTCTGGAAGATGCAGTAAGCATGAAATTTCCTGCAGCAGTTAACAACACAACAGCAAACAGAAAATATCACCATCAGCCCTAGTCTCATTTAAAGTGATTCCCCCTTCTCTGTCACCAGTGTGGGTTTTCATCCCTTAGCTATAATCAAAATAGTAACTTGGAATGACAATCAGTTTATCATCTTCTTTCCTTTCCAAAAACAAAGTTCAAGTTAACTGCACATATGAGTGGAATCAGATTTTTCAGTTTACTTGTTTTCAGAAAATGTTCACAAAGTTCTCATTACGTCAGTAAGATAGCTGGGGATGGACCTGTGTCCGATCCCAAGAATCGGAGCCTGACATGTAAATGCATGAAATGGATCCCAATCCTCTTTGGATGGAGAGAAAAACAATATCTGAAATACTTTTAGAAAACATGTTAAACAGCATCAGTGTAGTTATAATGTCTGGTAATACAGTTTTATTGCTGTTTTTCTGATAACCCTGAGAATTCAGAAAGAAGAGGCTAGAACAACGCCTGCAATAAGAAAAACACTAAGTAAAAACCTAATCCAGAAGGAAAGGTTGAATGAGGAAACCAGGAAAAATATCTACATTTATTTTGGCTGGTAATAGCAGATAAAATTTAACTGAGGAACTTTTTGGCCTTGCAGAACAAAGGCTAGGCCGGGAAAGAAGAAAATAGGGTGAAAGATTCCGAACTGATTGTTATTTCTCCAATATCTGAGATGCTGGATGTCTCATCAGTCCCATTCCTCTGGCAAAAGACATGAGAAAAATGACACAGCACGAGGAATAGAAGTTTTGAGTTATCCCTCAGAAGTTGGGAAGGATAACTTGTACAAAACAAAATTATACTGCACAGTGACTTAGGGATTAGTGCCAAATGATTCAAATATAGCAGCCCAGAGAAGTGGCTGAGAGTAATAAGCTAGTATTTTCCCAGGTTCTTCTGAATGCTGATAAATCCCCATCTACTTACTACAAACTTGCAAGCTGCATAGGAACAGATGAGTAGCTACCGGTTTTCTAGGTAGCTGCAAGACCTTCTCAGCATATGTTTAGAAATACTTCTGCTTGAAATTATCTAAACTCAAAGGTTTTGTTTGCTGTTAGTATGCTTTAGCATTTGAATCTCCAGTATTCTTTCAGCATTTGGCCTTTCCTTCAAGGAGAGCACTTGGTGGTTTCAGCATCCATCTCACTTGATGGACTCCACAAAAGCAAGAGATTACTTCTTGCTACACCTTTACACAAGTAAACACAAAAAGCAGAAGTGATTTCTATTTCTCCTCTAAATAGCCATCTTTGTAAAGGTGCTTCAAAGAGCTGAGCACAATCACGCTCAAACACTACTCAAAATATTTTAAATGGTTTGCCTTTTCATCAAAGCATGAGCTTATTAGCCTCACACAAGCTACTCATAGGCTCTTTACCAAAGAGACCCCAAGCTCTTCGTCTCCCCATCCTCCCACCTGCTACCTTCTCCATCTATTTGCACTAGGTCCACTCACACCTCAACCACTCCTCCCCCACCCACCCCCACCACATAGAAAAGACTGAATCTGTATCCCTGGGAAAAGGAGGAAACCATGCAGCAGAACACTCTAGTTAGGTGTACGCTTGAAAGAGTATTTAAAAAACTAGAACTCAAATGTCATTTCTGGAGAGAGAACATTCAGAAACTCAAAAAAGTGTTTTATTTTGCAAATTTCATTTCTAAAACTAAGCAAGTATTTCATCTTTTAGAGAAAGGACCTTAAAAATATAAAAGACTCATTTCTGAATAGAAGAAATGCCACTCATTTATGAGACAGTATCTACTTATAGCTTATGATCAAACAAATCTACAAACAAGAAAAATAGGGAGGTGTGTTTTATTTTAACCTTTTCGATGCA
>VZTV01102905.1:0-54949 GCA_013400875.1 Anhinga rufa | reverse complement strand
CAGAATGGGCTGGTGCTGTATGCAACATGGACCACCATCGCCACTCTATTGAACTTCGCCATTGTGTTGATTTACAAGTGGAACGTGTCCAATGAGACAGCAACAACTGCTTCTCTAAGCATCCTTGCTCTCGATGTATTAATATGGTAAGCAAGCTCATGGGTTCCCACCAAGCCTGAAAAACCCCTTCCACATCTCAAAAACAGGTTGGACCATCTGTCCCAATTCATTCACAGCCTGTCTCTGTACCAACATTGAGTACAATGGCCTCTGTTATAATTCGTGGCAGATTAACAGGGAGCCTAGACAGAGCTTTTCTTCCCTGACCTTCAGTAATGCCAATAAGCCAGAAACAGGTTTCTGTGACTTGCATGAGCCCAGCCTGCCCTAGGCTTGCAGGTGAGGGCTTGATATAGAAAAAATGAAACATGACTTTTCCCCTAAACTCACCTTAGCTAATTTTATTCATCTTCTGATTTTTAATAGATGAACAGTTTTGGACTCTGGTCCAAACTGGCCTGTAAAAAAATCTATTCTTGGTCCAATTTCTTTCTTAAACTTTCTATGGGAAAAAAAATTGCACAGAGAAAATGCTTACTTTGGCCACTCTTTTTCTTCACAGGTTTTATCTAGAAAACTTCTTTCTTGACAAGTACGTCCGCTATAACCTTACGATCTACCCAGTGGTCATAATAGCTCTGACTGGCAGTGCATGCAAGAACTTCTCATTTGCATCCACAACAACAAATGGCATTTTTATAGGTGAATATTTTGGACTGTTTCCAACTCTTGTGGAAGTGTTTACTGGCCTTCTTTTACACCTTTCCTGTGTATTAAGGGCAGAAAGACAGACTTGCTGCTTGAAAAGTATTATTTATAAAAAGCAGAACTAGGGATTTATTAGAAGGAATTAATTTTGCAAAGTGAAGAGTAGAGCACAAATCATTGTCCACAAGCCTTGGGGCTGGATTCAAACCTTGTGCTGCCTCAAGTTCACTTCCTGGTGCAATATGTGTGCCCCACAATTCTCCATCATCCACTTGTGTCCTGCTGGTAGCTCCATCTGACGCAGGAGAGGCCAAAGGAAGAGCAGGGCTGTGGACTTCTGTTTACCCTATATTATTTGGGATCTAGAGGCACTGCATGAATTTCTGACCCAAGGAGGGGTTGTATCTAAACTTCACAATGCAAAACCCTGCATATGCTCCCCTCCTACGCAGAACTCAGGCTAGCCTTTACAAGTTTTCCTGGGATTATTTGGTTGCTGCAGGCCACTGTAGTGAGTGTAGTCATACACTGTAAAAGGGCTTAAGCTGTCCAAATACTGTACAAACACAGCCTGGCAAAAGCTATGCCATTATGAGTAGTTTTATGTTGACATGAGAGGAACTGAACTGAATCCTTCTGTAGCAGTTTAAGATGCCTATTCCACAGTAGGGTCAGCAGAAGGGAGCATGTTCCCACCCTTCAGCCTTCCCTCTGACATGTATCAGTGGCTAAAGCTAATTTCTGGACTGGCACCACCACCACAGCCACTCCAGTACATGTTACCTCTTGCCATAAAGGCAGCTGGAGCCTGGTAATGCCCAAAAGCATTCAGCAGAATTTAGCAGAGCTTGTCTGCTAAATGCATGAAGGCACTGGAGACTCATGTCCTGATGGTTATGGCCACCAAAAATGTGAAGGTATGCGTGATCTCTGGCAGACAGATGTGTTCCTGTAGTAGGTGCATTTCTACCAGCAAAACTTCATTCTTAGTGGTTTAGCTTGTTTGGCTGGTAGGGCAAGAACGTGCTTTTTCCCAAAGTAGTGTATGTTTCTTTATATAGTTTAACAACACACTCCAATAGTTGATGTAATGTACTTTTATTCCTGTGTCCGTAAAGCCTTCCCCTTTTAGACATGCCTTGACCTGGAAGCATTGGGTGAGTGTGACTGGGTAGTATTGGAACTCTAAACTCCGTGAAATATAACTCCAACGGGGGGGTAATGACTCCTATACAGGGGGGTTCTTTTTTCCTCTTTCCCTGAGTGCCCCCTGTACTGGGAGCTGGGGTATGATAAGACACTGTCATGTGCTAACATGCTTCTGTGTTTCTTTTCTAGTTGTTCTGCTGGCAATGACTTGCTCGATCTTTGCTGTTCGGCTGGGACTAGTCTCGTGGAGACACTGTAAGAGACCACTGGAATCGTCAGAAACCCCAGACCAATCAGGCACAGTGGCCTGAGACCTCTGGTGTGTTATGGCAGATACTTTAAAAAGAGAAAAAGAATTGGGCATCTGCTGGTCCCTTCTTCTAGTATCAATTACCTTGTGCTCTTCTCTAACTATTTCTTTCTATTCCAAATGCGCATGGCTTGTGTCTGCAAACCTGTCCTGTTCCCACATTTCCTCATTTCAGCTACTCACAGTCCCACCTTGAATCTGCACCCTCCTACATTTGGTTTGACTCTGAATCAGTGCAGGAAAAGGTCCTTCAGCTGAACAGCCTTGTGCAGCTTTGACTGAGCTGTGGTGCTCTGTTCCTGCCAGCACAATGAGGGCTGTCAACAGGCACTTGGTGGGCTTGCACAGGCAGTTGTTCATACTCTTTCATTGGTAGTTCATTTTTCTTAAAGTGCAGCTCTAAGTGAACTGTCCCTGGGAGTCAAGGTGAGCAGTGGGAAGTCTGTCATTCCTTTGGTCATTCGGTGCTGGGTATCTGCAAGCCTCAGATCACTCTCTTACTCTGTCTCTGTCTGCAGACACCAGTCACTCCTGCAGGCAGTGACTTCTCCCTTTCCTGCTTCTCTTCATTATGATGGGAAAAGATATTACAACTCTAGAGATCTACCTTGGCGGTGTCAGCTCTGATATTTGATATCCAAGGGGGGGAGGAGGAGTGACTCAATACTTCTGACACAACTGCAAACCTTCAACCTATTTCAGTTTGTTGCATCTTCATTTTCTAGAGCTACATTCACTTTTCAGCATATAGTAACGTATCTGGGACTCTGCCCTGGTTTTTCCTGACTTTCTCAGTTAAGTTAGTCACTGTGTCAGTGCCTCTGTCTGGACCCTCAATAACAGCAGATTTGTGCTGTTCTTGTTCTGCCTGTAAGACAGATAAGATCTGGGTCAGGCAGGAGTTGTGGGTTGCCTTTCCCTGAGCTGTGCAGAGCTGTACAGTGTACAACTTGTGCTGGCTGGATGCCTCCTGCTGGAGGATGGTTTGTAGCTACTCTGGCAGGAGGTTAGATGTACAGACAAGATGACACCTGATCTGGGGTAAAGCCTGCTGCTTCAAAGGAAGTCTGTTTAAGAGGAAAAAAATTTCAACGAGTAGATAAATTCATCCTGGGTCAGCACTTTCTCATAGGGTTTCACTGCTTCTGAGTTGGTACTAGAAAGCCTAAAAATGGGTTGACTGAATTGTCAGATCACTGCCTCTGTTTCCTGGGGCTACTCAAGAGTTGGTGGTGCCTCACTGGTGTCTGGAAAGTGTTCCTACATGGCAGGTGCTTTCAAATGCTGAATATCTTGCAATACTATTACAAAGGTGAAATATTCTAAAATAATGTGCTATTGTTTACATTTAACAAAGAACAAAATCAGTGTAATGCAATTTCTCTTGTCATTCCATCAGACTGTTTTAATTTCAAATAAAGCAGCTAATTCCACCACTCTTCCACTAACTCTGTAAATCATCTAAAGTACCTGTCCTGGCTCCCACCTTGCTTGTGCACTGGGTTCTGCAGTGACCCTGGTGCCTTGCTTGAGCCAGCTGCCCCTCCCTGGCTGGGCTGCTCCAAGGTGCTGCTGCTTTCACTGATCATGCCTTTATCACTTGGGCATGTGGATTCCTACATGTGACTTGAATGCCTCTGCCCAGCACCCTGTTCATTAAACTTCTGTTTTATCAGCTCTGCCTCCCAAGAGCCTAGCTAGTAAATGCCCAGCAGTGTCTCTGTAAGCTGCCTTCTTTAATACAGTGGGATTAAACACACTGGTGTGTGGATTAAGGGGTCCAGGCAAGGTGAGTAGTTCATGCTAGGCTGTGCAGCGGTTAATGCATGAGAAGCCCTGGGAGGTTTTGCATCTTCCCAAGCAAGAGTTTTGCAAACAGATCCTGGACTGGAGCAGCTGTACTGACTTTCTACAGGACATTAAAGAAAGCCTTCAGGGCCTTTCTCAGTGTCTGTACTGGCCAAATGACTAGAAACTATACAATTAATGTATTAATTAACTGGGGAGAGTCAATCAACAGGGCTTCTGTAGAGGGAAGTCATGTCTTGCAAACCCCTTTGAGTTCTCTGAAGGACTCAAAAATCACATATGTAAGGATGAGCTGGTTTATATTGCCACTGGCTTCTAAGGAATATGGCATAAAAGGAAATGTTCTCCCATAGGTGATTAAAGCTGGGAAATAGAGGGAGTGTTTCTCTCCAGGAAGAGAGGTTGCTGGTGGCATGTACCACTAGACAGGGGCTGGATAATGTAGTCATTAAAAACCAAAGGATAGTTTGATGATGAACAGTTATTTAGGGTGCTAAAAGAAGGTTGACTGGGGAGTTTTAAAAAGCTCTTACAAAACTGAAAGTGGATAGTGCAAATGATGGATTAAATCATTGTAGGTATGTACTAAAGGATGCATAAAGGAAAAATGGGGCGAATGCATTTCAAATGACATGCTCTGAGCTGGCCTCTGCTACTTGAGTGCAAGAGCTATGGTGGCCATTCCCAACCAAGTATCTCCACATCTGGCAGAAGTAGAGGTAAACCATATATCAGGGATGGTTATGAAAGGATGAAAACTGAGAATACCCTCATGCTTCTCTAAAGCTACCATGCACCCACACATTGAGAGCTCTGTGCTGTTATGGTCCTTGCACTTCCAGGTCATCATGAAGGCTTTGGGAAAGGTTTGGAGAAGATCAATGGCACCGGGGAGCAAGATGTCTCCCTGCCTATCTGTGCACTCCGAGCTGAGGAGCAGCTCAGGTGAGGAGGTGTGTGAGCTCCTTTCCTGCAGCTGCCTTGCCATGGTTGGCATGGGGCCAGGTGCTGCTCTTCACCCTGCTCTTGCCACTCCAATAACGCGCTGAGGAGAGCCTTTGAAGGCCTTTATCTCAGTGCTGATGAGGTGCCATAGCAACACCCGGTTAATCTTTTGCAAACTTCCCTGCAAGAAAGTCCCTGGCAACTGCCCTGAAAATATTAGGTTGAGCTACTCCCAACCCCGGCCACCCACAAATAAGCTCCTGGCCCCCAAAACCTCTCTAGAGCACTATATCCCTAGAGCTGGGACAGGCAGAGCTCCAGCCAGCTTTGGGAAAATTGGCTTTCCTTGTGTCTGTGGCAGCAACAGGAGCTTAAAAATACCCTGCCTTCCCCTTTTTTCTTTTAGCTGGAGGAGGGGAAAGAGGGATGAAAAATAAGTGTGAACCTTCCCATTCCAGCCCTGGGGCTAAAGATAGCCCCAAGGCTATTTTTAAAGGCCTTTTTACTTATTTTTTTTTTTTCCTGAAATGCTTTATTTTGACTTGTTTTCAAAAACCAATACATGGTTTTGCCCACAAGAGATTTTCTTTCAGCAAAACTGCATTTCATGAAGCTGGAAACCTGCCAACTTTTTAGCAAAAATAATCAGTCCAGCCTTTGTTTCCACAAACGATTATAGGATTCGGGTGAATTTTATTGGATTTAAAATTTCTTGGAAAGCTGGTGGCCTTAAGAACCCAAAGCCTGAAAAATTAGTTTTGTTTCTGAAAAGGCAATTCACGGCCCTTACAAATGCTTGTATGTCTCATGACCCAGCCCAGGATGCCACCGAAGTCCCCAGGGCTGCCTCACCACCCCGTGGGGCTGGAAGATGGATGGGGATGGCAAAGCCTGGCATAACATGGTTCCTGGGACATGAAGGCATACCTTGTTCTTTCTGATACTGAATCCTGGGTTTACACTTCTGAAGGGATTCACTCTGTTGCTAAATGGGGGGATATGGAAAAGCAGGGTCATCCAGTGGGTGGACAACTCCAGCGCTGAGTCCAGGGATACTCGGGGATATCTTCTTCCGCCAGCTGGGGCCAGCTCCTGCCTAGGTGCGCTCCTGCCCTGAGCCCAGCAGCCTCCATCTGAGCGTGACCCATCAGTTTAGCAATATTTTTTCTGGAGGGCTATATGAGCTGGGTTGGACATTGCTGCAGCTGCGAGACAGTTGTTTTCAGTAAAAGTCCTGGGAAAATCTATTGTGGAAGAATGTCGTATGGAAGAAGTTGTGGGTCAGGGGAAATATGCTTTGGAACTGAGAGAGCAAATTGTTAATTCGAAAGGAATTTTTTAAAAATGAGATTGTAAGGCTCTGGATCAGACTCTTATTAAAGCCCATGCAGCTTCCAGACAAAAACGTGCCTCATTTCTTTGATTAGGGCTCAGCAGGCTCCTCCTCAGCCACCGTGAGAGTGGAGGAGGTGCTGGGCTTGTGCCAGGCTTCCTTTTGACATCTTCCACCAGCAGAAGCATGCTCCAGGCAGTGCTCTCTGGAGCCTGTCCTGCCCACAGCCCTGGGGCACTGCACTCCCCCCATGATGCTTTTGGCTATGTAGCTCAGGTAGGGTGCAGGCAGGAGGCTCTCCTGCTGGGCTCCTAAAAACCAGAGCACCCAGGCAGAGGAGATGTTCTGTTATGACCTAATTTGTTCTTGGCTTGACACTACCACTCAGTACTAATTGCCTTCTATTAAAGCATCTGTGAAAAGGAATAATAAATAAATAAATAAAATTGAGCCTGCTGGAAAGAAAAGATGTTACACTACAATGCAAAGCACCAAAGCAGAAAGCAAGATTGCCTTTCATCTGCAATTTGGAGCAGTTTTGCAAACCCATTGCCTGGCTGCAGCCACAGGTGATGGGTGAAGGGAAATAGGGGCAGCGATGCTGAGATATGTGTGCAAGTGGCACCAGCCACACTGGCCACCACCACCATCAGGAAAACATGGATGAGACCCTTGCTGGTGGCTTGTTGCTTCTCAGGGTATCTCATTGTAGGAGCATTGGCCTTGAGATGAAACGTAAAGTAGGCTGGCTCAAAACATGGTGCCCAGAACACTCATCCTCTGGAGTTGGATTAAATCCAGCCCTCATTGGCTGTAACTCTGTTTCCTTATCTGTAAAGCAGAGATGAACAGGACAAGCCTCTCCATGGAGGACTGTGAAGATCTCTGGATAAAAGCACCAAATACATATGACAATGATTAAAGGCATCGGTGCCTTTTGCTATGCACACAGTTTAAACATGCTTGGGCTCTTTGAAAGCTGTTAGATGTTTTCAAGCTAAATATTTATTTTATCTGCGTGGAGCCGGGACAGTCCCATGTCTGAGATTAGCTCAGTTCCCTCTGTGAAAGGCATCTCAGCAAAGAGTTATGGGCTTGGGCAGGACTCATGCATGGGCTGAACATGTGGGAAAAAATGCTGGAGCAGCCTGAGAGCCTAACCCTGCTCCCAGCAGAGCAGGACACCAGCCGGAGCATGCATTGGCCGTGTGATAGCACAATGGGGATTCCCCACTGCAAATTTTGATGCAAAACCCTTGAATAGCCACACAAGGATGCTGTATTTTGTCTCTCCTCTTTGGGAAGAAAGGGTTTTGAAGACCTTTGCCCAGGCAGCTGGTAAAACGTGATGTTTAATCAACCGAGAAGGGATGTTGCCCACTTGGGATGAGTCCAGTTGGGGTTGGGGAGCACTGGAAGCAAGTGACATTAGCTGGCAATTTGGTTTGTCTTGATGTTCTTCTAATAAAAACTTGACCTCAAAAAAAAATGGACATTACTGGAATGTATTTAGCTTAAGTGACCCATGACATGAATTATTTTCATCCAAGAGTGAAAAAAAAATGTGTGTGTTTGTGCCTGTTGTTGCTATTGCTTTCCCTGGCGACAACACATGTTTTTGCCAAGTATTTTGCAGGAACAGAATAAAGGAATAATTTGCTAGGAGATGGCTGCAGGGCTGAGAGAGGAGCGGAGGGATCAAGCAGAGACATCCAAGAGCTGTGCCAGACCAGCACAGCAGTCAGGGCCTGGGGTTCCTTGCCCTGATGCTTTATTTTAATCCCATTAGAAATAGCATGGAGAAAACATCTGCATGCTGTCGTTGCTTTGGGCCGTGGTCCCTGCCAAAAATACAGCCTCCTGGAGACCGACTGCATGTCTCCTCATTCACGGGGCACCTTGCCCCCTGCAAATGTGTTTCTGCCCCATCCTGCTATCTTTGGCATGTGAAAGTTCCCACCAGGCACAGCAATGGACTCAGTATGAAAAATTCCATTGGACAAAAGCTCATCCTGGACACCTTTAAAGAAGACTAAAAATCATAAGGAGACACCCACTGCATGCCTGATAACAACAGCAGGGGGAAAGTTGTGGTCCACTTCCAGCATGCTCTTATATTTTTTATCCTTGTGAACTGGGAGTGCTGGAAGAGAGCAGTGTGATGGGTTTTGCGAGTATCTCCTGGCAGGGTCAGGAGATGGTCACCACCATGGTCATGATGTAGCCAGCAGCTAGGTCTATGGGAGTCAGAGTGATGGGCTTGGAGGAGTTCTAGCGCTCTGCAAGGTCTCTAGAGCAGAAGAGCAGGATTGCACCCATTTGCAGAGTACATAGCTTCATACTGGCAGCTCAGGAATAGTGCAGGTGTAGCTATGCAGTCTTAAAAGTGTGATGAGCATGAAAGGATTGGTCCTTGCTTTTGTATGAGATGTGAGCACACCTTGAGTGTGAGCACCATGTTGCCTTCATTTACATGGCAAAACAGGAAGAGCAGGAAAACGCACAGAGAGCACATGCCAAGCGAAGTGCAGGGGAGCCACGGCGGTTGTTGAAGCACAGCAACTGCTGCCATCATAGACATCAGCCTCAGCACTGGCTGTGCCCTCTTCCCCAGCTGCACCATCTGCATCCCCCAGACAGCCCCTTCCCACACCACAGTTTCACACCAGCTGGAAAAATGCTCTTTATGAGGGGAAATTTTACTTAATTTAATTTATTGTCAACTAACACAAAATTCTAATAATTGGTTTGAAAATTAGAAAAAGAAAACATAAGCAATTACTTACTCAAGTAAACACTCGGTGATGCACAAGCTGATCAGACACCCATGCATGGACTAACTGGGTGCCCACGCAGGAATTAAGTGGCTGCTTATGCATGAGCAAAGACTGTGCTCAGGTTTGCGCAGGTTGAGCAATAATGCATGAACTCCTCGAGCATCCATGGCTCACTCATGCTTCAGTTGTTTGGGTACTCATGCATAAAATAAGGGGGTTCTCATGCATAAATCAATTGGGCACTCGTGCATGGATTAAACTGGTGTTCATGCATGAACTCATGCAAGCACTCCTGCAAGGACTAATTGCCAGCTCGCAGGTGAGTGCAGGAAACCCTGCAGTTCATGCCTGATACACCACTGACCTGCAACGGCCAGACTGGCTTAGGGCTACACATGTCCTCCATCACCCACTGGTGAGGACACCTAGAAATGTTGCATGGGGCGTTATTGTCTGATTGCTCGTTGATACCCAGGACAGGCCCTACACACCAGTGATGCTGTGGACATTTCTACCCCTAGGCAAGAAGCCACTGTTTGGATGCTTCTGACATCTCCATGGGAGGACACCACCCAATCTACTTTGGGATAATGTATTTATGTATCTCCTCATGCTATCACTCCATCAGGCACACCAGCTCTCTGACTCGGAGCACTAGGCTCACCTAACTGAAAGCTGATGGGAAACGACAGGCGTATTGTCCTCATATATAATGTTAGCCAGAAAAATGCACGCTACTCAAAATGGCAGGAGGAAAATCTACTGGTGTGGTTTATGAGGATGGGTGGAAAACCAGGAAAATCACTGTTGTGGTTCCTCAGACAAGAACATCTTGTTCAGCCAAATGCAAAGGCGGTCCTTGAGGGTGCTCCTGCAGAGACAAGGAGACGGGACGATGGCAATAATGTTGGTGCCTGGCTGGGAAAATGGAAAGGAATCATTTGATAATTATCACAGCATTACCACAAAACATATGCAGACAACGTCATAATGTGGTCAGGACTTCTGCAGCATCTGATCTTCTTCCCTTTTCTTCCAGCACTGGCACTGCGTAGAGGAGCGGCAGGAAGATGGTGGCTGAGAGCACTCAGCAATGTGATGCTCCTGCCCATATCCTGGGCTGGAGGCAGGGAGGATCCCTGCCACCCTTTGGGAAATGTGGCCTCACAGCTGCCACCAGACTGAGGTGTCCCTGATGCTGGAGAAGCTCCAACCTGCAGTGGCAGTGGGGACACTAATGCGAGGCAGTAGCTGCTGCCTGACCCTGCAGCAAAACCAAATCCAGCAGAGCCAGCCATGGTTGCTTATAGATTTTTCTGCTCTCTGCAGCAAGTTTTTGAGGGCAATATTGGTTGCACATTGCTTGTATAAGGAGGAGCCGAAGCAAAGTGAACAGCCATCCCAAAAATGCCCATGATACAGTGATGCAGCGATTTGTGCTGCTGAGCTGTCCTGGCGATCTGGCCCAGGTGCTTGTGCCCACGTCCAGCCCTGCTCACGACCCTGTTTGCTGCCTGCAAACCTGTCCCTAGGGCTCCTCCCCAGGGCATAATCCAGGCAGAGATGTTGCTACATTACAAATGTGCAGGTCTTAAGCAGCCAGGAATTGCAATCAGGGCCTTTGGGTATGCATCCCAAGCATCACCCCACAGAGCCTGTATTAAAATCCTGCCAGGTTTTAATGTGCTGGCTGCATATCAAGGGTGACTTGCACATAGACATCCACTCATGGATGCAGAGAGCTTGCTGCAGTCAGTCAAGATGATTTGAAGCGGCGTGATGGTGCAGTGAAATGGGGTTTTATTCATTATTAATGAACCTTTACATGTTTCGTGTCTGTTAAATGGGAGGAAGTGAGTAGCACACCACACACACCAGCCCTCGTGCTGCACGAAACTTGTGTGCTGGAGAGATGAATCTTAGTCCCACCTAAAACCTCCAGCATTAAGTTAAAAAGTGCTTTCCTCCCACTCACCGTGGGGAGCACAGATGTGTTGGTGGGGCGGGCAGGTAGCAGTAGTGCAACACCTTCACTAGCTCAGCCAAACCTGATAGGGCTATCTGGTGCCGAAGGGAAGGGAAACAACTCCCAGCAAGCCTTTGACCTGGGGCTGGTGTAATGGGAGTCCACACCAGGAAAGACCTAGAGTATCTCTAGGATGAGACAAACTTGTGGGGTTTCCTTCAACATTGCCTTTGATGTGTAGAGCAGAGAAGCCCATGGGGGAAAAGGAGCTTCTATTTCTCACCCTCCACCATTGATGCTGTCCAGATGCAGAAGTGGTTGAGCCTCTTGGAAGATGCAAGACTTGGCATGAAGGGTTTGGATAGCTTCCTCACCGGCCCCAGCAGCCTCATGAAGCCTGTTTCCTCATTGCTCATCTCCTCACACCCCTCTGTAATCCTCTTGATCTTCAAATGTCTCTGAAAAGGCAAATATACTTGGAGTCGGGCAAGACTGGAACAGCTGCCAGCATACTGCCTTCCACAGCATTGGGACAGAGGTGGTCAGGGAAATTACTCCAACTCAACTGGTGAAACAAGTCTTTCTTTTGTTTAGTTTTTCCCTCCTCTGATAGAAAGGCAGCTCTGATGGGATCTCCCATCTTTCAACACCAATCCATCACAAATCAAAGCAATACTGGGTCTTCAGCTTCTGGAACAACACTTGCTGCTGCCGGTTCCTGCGAGCAGCATCTCCAATGGATGTTATCAGTATTCCTTTGATTGGCTTTGAACCAGATCCCAGGATCTGCTCTGGGTTGAACCTGGTGGCTGGCAAGGCTAGGTGAGATCACAGCCTGTAACTGACTGTGGTTCCCAAGACTCATTTGCCAACTTCTCTGTGTGTCCAGGAAATTATTTTTCAGGAGGCCTGGATGGTGCCAAGGCTTGAAAGGAGTGAACAGAGAGACCTGGTCAAACCAAGAAAAACTGTGGACCTGTTGCCTCAGAAGAAAAACCTACCTGAAACCTTGCAGAAACAACTCCATTCCCCTGTGGCAGCAATGCCTGCTTAAGATCACGCTTGAGATGCCTTTAAGGCTGGGCCCAATTTTTTTGTAACACTGAAATTAAACTAACGAAGGTTGGGAGGGTGGCAGTGCCTAAAACCCCATGTCGGAGGAGAGGACTGGCTTTTGACTCTTGCAAAGCCAAGCTGCTTGCTTAAGCTTTCCCAGCCAGGGTGTGCAGAGCAATAGCAAGAGTCCCCTGAAAGCTCTTGCAGTTTGTCAAAGGAGACATCTTACGCTGTGTATGCTGAAAGTATCCATGGCACTGAGTACAGGTAGCGTCTCCGGGAGTTTTTTCCTGCAAACCTGGCTTTTAGGAAAGACTTGTTAGGCAACATTTTCTATCTTCCCCACAGGGTCTCAAACAGGCTTCAAAAAGGGCAACAAATGCAAAACCTTTGACTTTAGGGTCGGAGGCTTCAAGATGAGGAGCCCCCACTTGGCAAAGTAAACACAGGAGATGGCAACCAGGTGATAAAAAGTCATAATTTAAACCTTGAAAATCATTTTGCTCTCTGAAGCAGCCCATCTCCATGAGCTGGTTAGCTCTCTTGCAGTCAGAATGCTTCTCCACTTCCACGCTGTACATAAACACATGTCGTATTCCCTATCAAAGGGTGATAAACACACTCTAAGTGTGTTTATCTGTTGGCTGACAAGCTCCACTTAAGAGCTTAGTTTGCTAAGCTCGGAAGAGGCGTCCTCCCTCCCAGTGCATTGGGCAGCTTGTGGGGCTGATGCCAAGAGGGTGCTGGAGAGTGTCTGGTGCTTCACAGGGGTAGAGTCTGTCATTCAGCCCACTTAGTGCTTCAGCTCTCTGCAGCTCCATGGTCCTGGGATGAGGCAGCAGAGGTTGCGTTTTATTTGATATGACAGCCTGCCTGAGCCCACAGCTTCGGCTGCAGGAGAGAGGACTGGCTGGGGCTGGCACTCAGGTTTTGAAGGGGGGAAGGAGGAGAAACAAGCACTGCGGTCCTCTGCTGTGACTGGAGGCTCTGAAGCTCCCAGGACACTTTTGGAAGCAGTTACACACAAAGCATGTGCCCACAATCATGGTTAGAGAGTGGTGAACTGTCCTCCTTCAGCTAAGCCATGGTCAGGGCAAGTTTGGACATCCTCTGCTGGGATGTCATTCCTCTGTGGAGGGAAAATCTGTGCAAACCAGGACCTTAAAGGCAGGGGGCAAATGGCCTTGCCTTTCGCTCTGTCTCTTCGGCCTCCTCTTCCTCTAAGCATTTCCCATTGCATTTCAATGCAACCTGAGAGATGGCTGCTTCTCCAAACCACACTGCCACCGTGCAGCATGCTTTTACCTCTGCAGAAAACACCCGCTGAACAGACCTTCTCCTCCCACCTAAGACTACAGCTGAAAATGCAGCACAGGAGAAACAGGTTCTAGCTGCGAAGGGACTTTCAAGGGAGGGTGTAGAGCTCCATCTAGTGAAGGTTAGTGAGGAAACCATCAGCTGCAAGTCCCACGAGGAGCTGCTGCTCCTAGGAATCCTGTGGAACACCAGGCTGGTGCAAGCTGTGTCCTACTCGTCTTCTCCCAGTGTTTGCATGGGGGAAACTGGTCCCAGCAGCAGAACAGGTGGAAAACAGGAGGGAGTGCAACTTCTTGTGGCTCTTCTTTTTCTAGCTTTCTCCTGTCCCTCCTGGAGTGAACAGGACAGCTGGGACTCATACGGAGACGAGCAACTCGGTTTTGCTCATCTTTCATACAGAAATTGTCCCTGCCACAGCTGAGCAGAGTTCTTTCTGAAAGGGCCTGGGGAGAATTTCAAGTGTCCTACTGACACCCATGTGTTTGGACCTTGAATTGTAGGAGGAGGTTTAGTTATACAAGACCTTAAAAGCACCCAAAACCTCTTTATTGGTGCTCTTTTTTTGATGCATGACCTCAATCTACCTGTAACTGTGGCCTGAGCAGCTGGAGAGCTGAGATCTCCTCGCAAAGGCTGTGAGATGCTGCAGACTTGCCTACCTGCCACCTACAGTCACTCTAATTAAAACTTCAAGGATGAGTTAACATGTCTCTCTTTTTTTTTTTTTCTTTTTTTTTTATGGGTGTGTTTGAAGTGTGTCATTGCTTTGGGCAGTCTCTGCTGTAATGAAGCTATTAGCAATGAAGCTTGAGCTTTACAAGTGCCCTTTATGACAAAATATCTCAGAGGGCTGTCACGCAGGTTTATTAGAAAGTGAAAACACCTTTTGATGCAAGAGCAGCCATAGATGTCTGAGGACAAGTCAGTAACGGTAAATCACTGCCACCACTCCCAGCCAGGAGCAGTCTGGCCAGTGATGAGCTGCACCATAAGTCACTGGCTGGGTTATCCTCCAAGGCTGCTCCTTCATGGCAGCACAGCCCCGCTCTGATAATGAGTTTTATCATCGTGTCTGAAACCAGGACCTTCATGGTGGTATGTGTCTCCTGGTGGTAGCCCCTACTCTGAGCTCTGTTGCCCATCTAATTCTTCCTCCCCTAGAGGTGCCAGCCAGTTGCCATTAGGCATCTCCTGGCAGTAGTCCTGCTGTTCTGACCTCAGGACATGGTGCTTGGCCCTAAATCATTCCAACCCTTTGACAGGATATTGGACCTCAAACCAAACCTTGCTTGGACATGGATTCAGCTCTGCCTGCACCAACGAAGCAAAGTCACTTCCAACACCCCTCTCCCAAAATCCTGCTTGTCTTAAGCGATCTATGTAAACAACTTTATTGCAAGCTCAAGTAATGTATGGCAGCCAGATACTTCACCTCAAGGGCTCTGCTGTCTCCGACTGACCAGAAGCACCACGGCACCAGTGCTGTTAGTGCCACAGCCTTCATGAAGGCCAGACCTACAGCTCCTGTCTTATGCAGCACCAAAGCCCTTCAGCAGATGGCCACAGCACTGGCAAATGCCAAGGCTGGAGGCAGAGCTGGGGACATACTGAATGTCTCCTCCTGCCAACCCCCTTGGCAGAGCTGAAGATGCTCATGTTGGCTCAGGGCAATTTGGGGATGCTCTTAATGCCACCCCATGCAAAGCAGGACCTCAGGGGAAGGAAGGACTGTCTCCTGGGGTCCCATCCCATTCCCCCACCCCAAGGCCATGGTGTGGCCATTTGCTGGCTATCCAAAACCCTCTAGAGGGAGCCCCGATCCCAGACATCCCCGGCCGGGGCCCCATGAGGCCACAAAGATGCTGTGTGAGTATCCGGATGTAGGTTTTGTGAGGGTTTTGTTGTTTTGTTTTGGTTTTAAGGCTCCACACTGCCTTAATGGTCTCACTGGCCACAGCTACAGGCTTGCTTTCCCTCTCTGAACTCTTCTGCACGCTCCTGCCTCCCCAAGTGCATCCTCACCCGCCTCCAGTGCATCTCTTCCCTTAGACCTCACTGAAGATGGGGTGAAGTATTTTGAGGGGTGGATGCAGCCCTTCCATGGGGAAGCCTACTCCCATGGGTGTTGCACTTGCAGAGGGCTGGCACTGTCCTGCCCTGGCCCCAAAAGCCAGTCGTGGTTGTTGCAGCATCTTCAGCAACACACTGGATGCTGCTGGGTGTGCAAAGCCCCCAGATCCCACCAGGCCAAAGGGAGCTATGTGGGTTAGGGGTCTCTGCTCACCAGGCTGTTTCACTAGACTGTGTATCAGTGGGCCTCCTGAAACCTATCCTCCGAGTGCGGGGAGGTGAAGGAAATTTCTTCTGGCTTGAAGGCAATTGGATGGTGCTGAAGCATTCTGGTTCCTGCAGTCCCGAGCACAGCCATCACCAGACCTCTGCAGAGGCCCACCAGCTCTGTCCCATGCACGACATTCCCTCTTGCCAGCTGTGGAGTTCAGTGGCACTGAAATAGCCTGAGAAATGCCCTTTTTCTTCACTCACTGGCCACTTAGCTGAGCCTCCATGCCCAAAGCTTTGCTCTGCTTCATGTCCTTCCCCTCCTGGGCCCAGCAGCAAACTGCATAGGCTCCTCTGCTCTGCTTAAAGGTGCACTTTTCCCTTGAGACTTGTTCTACCTTTAATGAATTGCAATCTGTTATGCAGTGTTATCGGTTACAAGAGACCTTAGGCACAAAGTAAATCCCATTAAAGCCAAATTGCATTTTCTAAGCGTTTATGCTTTTTCCCTTTATCCTCCCTGCCTTTTGAACTGAAGCATCCAGGCTCCTCTCTGGAAGGAGGCATGTTCCTGTGCAAGCCTTGACCTGAAGAAAGGCTGAGCTGAAAGTCCTCCTTGTAAGCATAACCCCTCCTCAGAGCTCCCCCATAGGGGAGTTCCCTGTAGGATCCCATGGCCAGAGGAAGAGCAGAGGATGCAAAGCCCACCCCATGCTCCCTTAGATGTGATCCTTCCTCACCGCTGATTTTCTTGCAATAGCCAAGAGATCCGGCTTTGAAAGTTGGATGCTGTGGTGTATTTTGGGGAAGGAGGATGGATGAGGAGGACTCTGCTAAACAGAAAGACTGGGTGCTGTGCAACGGGCCCAACGTAGTTCAGCTTGCTTGGATTTCTTCCCACTAGCCAGAGTGGGGTAGCAGATGACACATGTGCACTGTGGAACAAATGCACTCATCATGGCTGTGTGCTTGCTGCAACTGAGGATGCTGTTGAAGCCATTAAATCTTTAAAGCCATTAAATCTTTATTCTTGCGGATCCTTGAAGCTGGTGGATGAGGGTGCCCATACCTGTGATCTGATTTCCCATAACTGCTTGTATTGGCAACTCTGACCTAAAATGTATTTGTCCACTTTGTGCTAGGGCTGATCCCCAGAAAGAAGGGGGACGTCCGCTTTGTAGAAATTATGCTCCTTGCTCTGCACTAAAATGCTAATGATAGAAGTTGCACGTGGCCTTGACGGTCATAGGGCGGAGGTGACAACTGAGAAGGAAAACTTGCCAGCAAGTGGGAGATGCAGTCCCCACATTTTGGGGCAGTGGCCATCCTTTTTGGTATTTATAGCTCTTTGCACAGCAGGGCCTTGGCCCATGGCTGGCTATTAGGGAGCCCTGCAGTGCTCCTGTGCAAGAAGCACAGCTTTGTTTCCTTGCAGAAAGGGGCCCTGCAGATCCCAGTGCGGTGGCTGCATTCCCAGCCCCTGCTGACAGCCAGCCCAGGGCAAGCAAGAATGAGCTTCCCACGGCGAGTTGCTGGGAAATGGCTAGGATGGGCCTTTTGTCCCTGCCTGGCAGGCAGAGCACAGTGCATGATAAAGGATGCTCTGAATGCTGTGTTTCCAACCACTGCCCACCCTCAAGCTGCTTGCTCAGTCCAGCGATGGGTCGTCGTGGACCACTTTAGCCACTATGCAGGAGCAGGTTGGAGGCAGGTCCCATCTGGGTATTCAGCCAAAAGCAATTGTGAGTGGTTTCAAGCAGAAGTCTCTAAGTGTTCCCCTATTTAGTATGGTTGAGACAGGGCTTACAAAGGCTTCTTCAGCTGTCCCTGCGGCTTCTTGCATCGGTTTTACCTTTTACCAGTTAGATGCAAACAGGGGGTCCTGCGGGAGATGCTGGATCTAGCAATATTCTGAGTGAAATAGCCAGGGCAGGACTTGTGTGTGCATGTATATAACAAAAGCAGGGGCATGGACAATTTCTTCCATTAATCTTAGCATTTGTACTGTGGTCTGATTGCACATTGAATGGCAAAAGTCACTCGAGCTCTGAAGGTGGCTGAGTGCCCATCCTGCTGCAAGCTGTCCCCAGGCAGTGTCTCATCTCTTCTGCCACCCCTCTATCCTCCTCCTGCCACTCTGGGCTTTGGGGTCATCCATCCCCAGCAGACACCCTGGCTTCCCCAGGCCATACACCTGAGCAGCCACTGGGTGAACTGGGAACAGTTCCACTGGAGTGGCTGTCCTTACCAGCCAGGCTCTGCCCATGGTAGCTTCCAGCAAGGCTTGCAATGACTTTCTTCCCATTCCTCACGCCTCTCTCCTCCTTCTCAGCTCCTTGCAATATCAAAGCCCTGAAGTCTCCACTCCTCCTTTCTCAGGAGACCTGGTTTAGCCATCAGTGAAGGATTTATGCTGTGATAGGAGGCTCACTGCTGCCTGTAGGAATAAGTCCCATGGCTATTAACCATATAGGGATCCAGGCCCTGCTGGATTGCCTCCTCCAGCCTGGCTGGATCTTCCCTCCTTTCCTGCCTGGTCCTTTATTCATTTACAAGTCCTGTGAAGTCCCGACACGACATCTGATTTCCATCCAGTTGGTCAGTAAACTGACATTTTTCTCACGGTCTCTGTGGTCTTGTGCTTTGGGTCTCTGCCAAGCACTCCACATCTTTAACTTGCCTTTTTTTTTCCTTCAGACCCAGTTGTCCTGGTCCTCCCTCCCTCCTCCCTGTCCCCCACCCTTTAGAGGAAGCAAAATAAAAAGGTCGACAAGAAGAGCCAGGCTCCTTCCAGGACTCCCCGGGGATGAACTCGCTCTCCTACCTCCATGCCAAGCGGGACCAAGATGCTTTCCTGCAGTCCTGGCAATGCCAGCTGCTCAACTCTCTACTCCGAAAGCAGGAAACACAGTAGCCAGTGCCAATAAAAGGGATTGCTCTCCCTATCCCTCCCATTTTGCTAAGGGCTCCACTGCTGCTCAGTGACAAGTTGCTGCCCCCAGTCACTTGTCAATGCCAGACAGGCATGCAGATACACAGCGTGTTATTTCTGCTTCCCCAAATTCTGGGTAACCACTCTCATTTCAGGGGGCAAGTGGGTGTTCCTCTCCCCACGGTGTGGCAGGCAGTGGTGTCTTGCTGCTCATCCACTTCCAGCCATCATGGGAAAGCAGAGAAAATGCAACGCGTGCCCTCAAACTCCCTTCCTCTCCCACAGCCCTGTGCCTTTTTGCTTTCTGCTCTGCTGGCTGGCAGCACATCCTGGCTTCCCCCTCCCCAAACCTCATTCTCCTCTACTTGGGGAGAAAGATCCTTTCATCTCTTTGACACCTCTCCAGCCAGCTATGGATACAGGGATGCCAGCAGAGATGCTGACTCCAGTACCAAACTGGTGGCCTCAGTAACCCAGGGTGGTAGAAACTAATGCTCATAACAAAGCCTTGCAACTGGCTGAAGGCAGCAGGAACCAAAGCAGTTTCCCCAAAATAGTATCTTAGAAAAAAAAACCAACCACAAGAGCACCCTCCACTCCCACTAGCTGCTGGTGTCCAAAAGCACCATGGCTACATTGTGGTTGGGGCTACACTAATGATTTGCACCGAGTTGCAGTGCCATGACAGCTTTCTTCCGCTTGGAGACAACCTCTAAACAGATAAAACATGAAGTTGTGGTGAAAATATCTTTCTGGATCAGCTGCTTCTTTTGGGCAGGTCCCATGGCTGCTTACAGTGACCCCATTTCATGCCCAATGTGAAGACCTTAGAGCGAAGAGGAACCAGCATGAGCATTTGCTGGCGTCTTCCTCTGTCATCTGCCATGCAGCTGCATCACTATGTCTTATCACTTCAAGTATAATGCAATTATTAAGTACTGCTGGCTGCTACTTGGGTGCCAAATTCATTTAGCCAGTGAAAATTAAGCTTTGTTAGCTGCCCTGCTGTTCTCCTTAGTGTTTCTCCAGCCCCGCACAGATGAGTCACTCCTAAACCCACAGCTGATGCAGAAGTCATTAGAAATGACTAAGCACTTTAGGAAACAAGCCCTCCGGTTTTTGAAAGCTCTGGCCGTGCTTTCATACCCCAACATCCATCTGCCATCATGGCAGTGGGCTAGCAGGGCTGTACATCCCCTCCTTGTGCATAGGCATGTGTGTGCAAATTTGCTCTTGTGCAAAGACTTGGGATCCCAGTGAACTTTGTTCCTTCTTGATATCCTCCATAGGAAGCAAAGTCCCTTGGGTAAAAAGGGCTGCCTGTTTTACGCAAAGGAAGTCTTATGTCAGCTTAGATATACAGCCTTGCCATCCAGACCCGACTGATTTTTCCAGGAAAAATGACTGATTTTTAAATTGTGTCATGATTTGAAGCAGCAATAGCAGTCTTTACGCAAGCCATCAAACACCTTCATTTTTTATTAAGGGCATGATGAATCTCACCAGCTGGTAATAACTTAGTGTAAAGGCTCCTTGCCTCTTTAAGTTGGGTATTTTCTGCTCCTGTTCATGAAGACACCTTTTTGAAGCCAGGTAACTGTAGAAATGTCTGTCATGTAACAAAATAGCAGAAAATTCACTTGTTTTTCATTTTAAACTGGACTATTTGATTCCTGTATCCCAGAGGTTGACAGGAATCCACTAAGACAGCAACAAGTGTGTTTTGATGGAATTCAAAAGCATCATTTTATCATTTTTTTTAATTGACAAAAACTACCTTAAATCTGCTGGATATATGACCTTACCTCTTTTCCTTACCCCAAGCTGTCCCCCCATGGCTGGGAGGGGTTCACAGGGGGCCACCATGGCTCCCCTGCCTTGGTCTATCTCTTGGCCAGTCTTGCCTTCCTCAAGAAGCCAGAGGGAAGGCTTGGGTTGACTTTGTTCCCAAGAAACCCTTTATTTTGGGGCATCATGGAGACTTTCAACAGCAAAAGTCTTTTGATGAAGACAAGATTGGAAGGGGGAGGTCAGGAAAATGTCTAAAATCAGAGGAATTAACATGCAGTGCAGAAAGCCGGCGCATACATGAAACATGGATGACCTGGGCATCTTCATGCACCAGTCATTGCTGTGGTGGCAAACGCAGGGGAAGCTAACAGTCCTGAATCAAACAGGACATTTTCCTTGATTTTAGGCAATATTGCAAAGGCAGCAGGTTTCATTCCATTCCTAGGTCTCATCCACCAACACCTCCTGGCAGCAGACAGGACTCCTGTGCAAACCTTTCAGGAGATGTTGTCAGACATAAGGCTGAGTAGTTTCTTTTCCATCCCTCTTGTGGATCTGTTTTACTTCTTTTTGCTGTGGTACATGAAATCGTTGTCTTTTCCAAACAAGAGGGCTGAGCTTTATGCAGACATCTGGGCACTTGAGCACTTGCACCGAAATTGGTGGGACTGTGGTGCATACCTGGGCAGGCTGCTCCTTCACAGCACCTTGGGCCACACCAGCAGTGTTATTTGGTCTCTTGGCTGTGTCCTGTGGAGACTGAAGGTAAAGGTACCATGGGTTACGCTGCAGAAGTGTTGCTTGCCACTCAGGGAGATTGGCACAAGGTGCTGGTACAGCTTTTTGGTGCCAGAGCAGCGTGGCTTAATGTCTCTGCTTAATTACTGGGATGTTTATAGGGAGAGGAGCCTGTCCCTCCACCTCCTTTGCCTGTTATCCTCCTTTTGTGAACATTAATGGAGTCTAGACAGGGCTGGGACCCACACATACAGCTTCTCCTGCTTTTCAGTTGTCTGGATAAGCGCCCCATGACTCACCCCGCTCCCTTGCATAGGAGGAAGCTTTGATTTATTTCTTCTCTCTGTTATACCTTCTTCATGTAAAACAGTTCCTACTGACATGCACCAAATCCCTGTTTCAGGGGACAGCTGTCCTGGGGAGACCCTGGGGGGTGCACCCCCAAGATTTGCCCTGCCATAGCTGATCAGGAAATGGAGCAACCCTCCCTTTTTCCATCTTTTTTTTTTCTCCTATCGCATCCATGCCACATCTCTGCTCCAAGAGTGCACCTGGAGGCTAAGCCATGGCTCCAGCATAGCTGGAGTTCAGTTTGCATCTGAAACAGAAAGAAAAAATTGTTATTATTACTATTACTATTATTATTTTTAGTAGTAGTAGTATAGAAGAAGAAGGAGGAGGAGGAGAAGTAGTAGGGAGACAAGAGAAGGACCTGGAGTTAAATGCTAGAGGAACATGGCACACTAGGGTGAAGTTGTGTTTTGGCCCCTCTCTATTTATCCTCCACCATTTTTATTAGCGATCTTGGAAAGAAAATGGAGTAGAAGTGTAATCTGAGCTTGAGATGCTTTTCAGTAGCCAGCTGCTCAGTGTACCTAAAAGACTGGTTTTCAACAGCTCTCTCATGTGGATTCTCTGATGCCTGATATGGCCTGGGCTAACCTACAGCCTTTCCCCCGGCAGAGCTATCGGTAAGGTTGTTTTTAATTTAATAACCACCCACCACTATCTGTGAAAACCTGTGGAGCCTTAATGACTATCTTCAGGAGCACTACCCAATGCTGCAGCTTGCTGGAATTAAGCAAGAAGTGCCCCGACTTAATGGGGAGAGCAGGACCATGCCAGCGGGTACACACCAGGGAAGCCATAACTCTTAAAAGAAGCCTTTGCAGCCAAAAATGAAGGCTGAGGCTGATGTTTCCCTGGACTTGAAGCCCTGCAAATCAGCGAGTGGTGAGATCCCTCCTGAGACAGGTAGAATAAAAGAGTCAAAACTTTTGGGTTTTGGTAGTAGAGGTGGTTTCAGCCACACGATGATCCCTCATGCTCTTTACAACCTTAAATCAGCACTTTAAAAATAGGTACTGTGATGATGGAACACACTGTTGGGAAATGTCACTCACTGTGTGACATGGCAGATGGAGATTTATACACTACTGCATAATGATTCTAATGAGTTCTGCCTAAAATTGGACTCAGTGCTAAAAATCAAACCCCAGGCACTGAACAAGGTTACAGCGAGTGCCAGGGTCCCTCCGGCAGAGCCTTGCAAGCAGAGGAAATTCAGCTCGGTGACAGCAATGAGATGTTGCAGCAGTAAAAGCTCAAAGCACAGCCCCAAAACACAGTGTGGGACTTTGCATGAAAGACTTCAGGGCTGTCCTGGGCCAGATGAGCCCGTGGCACCGTGGGGGTCTGGCCCAGGGCAGACCCCTGTATGTATGTATGGCGCACATTGCTTGAGGGGTGTTGCAAAAAAGGGGTTAAGAAAAGACTTAGTTTGGTTGCAGACAAACCACTAGCAACTGAAAATAATCAGGCAACACATCAGCTCCCATTGAGCTTTAAATAAAATGTAGGATCTTGAAAAAATAGTTGTTTCAAGCACAGCTTCAAGGAAGGTAGAAAAACCTTTGATCTCCTGAGCCTCTCTGTAGTGCAGTTTTCAGTTTCAGGCATGCGTCTTGTTGGGTGTAGATCTTAATATAGTTATTTTTTTATACACTTGATGCAAAAAAAAGCTCGCCTGCCTCATCTGTAATAACAGCTGAGAATTGATTTGATACATTTAATTATGGTAGATGGCACAACCGATTCCTTAGTCACTAATAAATGTGTGAGGAACACATGAATAAATGAGCTATTACAGTAAAAAAAACCCAGTCCTAGGAAGGTAACAAAACAAGGAAGAAAGCCTTTCCAGAGGCACTTGCGTGGCACTCATGACATTGGAGGGACAGCCTCGCGCCTGCTCACTGCAGTTCACAGCTCATACTGTGGGCAGTATGAGACGTGCGGGCTGGGAGGTGATGGAGGCAGTGGTCCAGGAACACAGGAAGTTTTCCTTTGAGGGATGTTGCTCCGTCCCCATCTAACTGCTCTGCAATTCCTAATGCCATGGCAAGCTGAAGCCTCCCACAAACGTCAGCTCTGATGCCTCCAAGATCTGATTTTTAGAGAAGGGACAATGGGGATGGATTTTTTTTTTCAAAAAATAGCTTGGGTTCAATACAATGACAATAAGCAGTACAATGGTTTTGAGCTCTGTTTCCTCTTATTCTGAATCTCTGATTTCAAAGCCCTTTTTTTTTCCCTTTATACATACATAGATTGCTTTAAAGACAGAGCAGCATTTCCCTGCTCGGGTAATTAAAGCCCAAAAATGTGCATTCACTGCATTAATGCACTAGGTTTTCCTGGCTCTTATTATGCACAGAGATAACTCCATGCTGCAGTGCTTTCATCATGCCTGGGCATCTCTGCTGTGGTGGCACTGGCTCCCTCTGCGCTGGCACGAGTCCAGGTGAAGAGAGAGGGTGCCTGGGGAGGGAGAGGACCTCAGCACTCAGAAGGGACCCTCCTTGATTAAAGAATGCAGTGGGTGTGAGTTCTGCACAGCTTGTTGGTGTGGTTGGTGATGACCAGCCCCGGGTGCACAACAGGGATCTGGGGTGAGGCTCTGCTTTGGTGGACAGAGGAGGGGGTGGTCCCAGCCAGAGTACCCCCAACCCAAGGCTGCACCACCCCTGTTCCCCATCCCTTCCTACCAAGCCATCCATGCACTATAGCTGTTTCTCTCAAACACACATCCTATCTCCTCCTCCTGCTTCTGCCCCAACACGTGAATTTTGGGGGTAACACCCTTGGGAAAAGGGTTCAGGATGTGTAGCAATGTTATCTGTAACCATACAATGCCAGCTGGGTGGAGAGCACTCATTTTTTTACCCAGCAGGGTTGGAAAGTGTGGTAGCTGAAGGGATAATTTCTTTGACCACAAACAAGGTGAGCTGTGTGTGCCTGAGGGGACATGGGACCCGTGGGACCACAGGCACAGCGCATACCCTGATGTAGGACCAGGTGATGTGGCTGTAACGGGGAGAGAGAAGAGGGAGGACAGCACTGAGAATATGGTGTGTTCATGGTGAGATGATAGGATCCCACAAGACAGAATTAGGGACCTGGGTGGTTGATGCTGCAGGTGGGGTGAACACAGTCCTGCGGTTGGGTAGGTGGCATAAACACCATCGTTCAAAAAACCATCAGCAGGATTAGACCATGGCACTTGGGCTTTTTGGGCAGAGGGCTTTACTGGGGAGAAGAGGAACATGTAGAGGAAGGAGGAGAGTGAGCAAACTGCTGCGTGAGAAGAAATGGATGGGGAGAAATTCAATGTGACCTGAAGAAGTCACCAGAAACACTGTCCAAGGGAGGCTTGTGGTGGGGGGAAGAGGCAGGGAACCCACTGCTGCTTGGGGGAGTACTCTGGAGGAGCTGGTGGCCTTGAGAGAAGCAGGACTTTAGCTTGCCTCTGTGAAAAAATAAATTGCATCAAGTCCTTGCCCTCACTGGCTGTGCTGAGACTTCTTGTGTCCAAGACAGCTGCCTGGATCAAAAAACTAAATGAGGTCTATGGTCATCTCTCCTTCCTGCTGCTCCCCATGCCTGCAACAGAGCCAGGAAACTACCTGGGTTTCCAGCCCCCGTGGTTAATTCATTCATCAGCCTTTGAGGCTTTTCCCCTTTTCGACCCCACCTCAACAGCAGAGAGCAGAGCACAGCTCCCCAACACCTCCTCCAGCTTCGCCTGCTCCAGCCCAATCTGTTTTTCATTGTGCAAGAAAAAAGCTTCACAAAGCTGTTTAAAAACAGGCCCCTCTGGTTATTTCCAGCTACTCCGATGCTGTTTGAAACTGTACACCCAGACCTCCTGGTGCTGCTTTTTCCCTGTACTCCTATTTTTTTTGTCCTTGTATCCACCCCTGTGGCCTATTTCTCCAGCCCACTGGTCAGATGAACTGCAGCTGTGCTGCACCGCAGCCATGCAACCAGAGCTGCTGGGAGGAGGCAGCACCCATTGCAGCCCCCAGCTTCCCACCCAGCACCTCTTCAGCCAGGCTGCAGCACAAAAAGCCAAGCCCTGTAGCAACAGTGGCAGCAGGGTGGCAACAGCAGCTGCAACGTTCAAAGAAAATTAGCAAATTCTCTGCTGAGACACAGAATTTGCTCCCCCTGCTTGAATGCTTCAGTCAACTATAATAATTATATAGTGTTAATAATTATTAATACTATATTGCTATTGTAGGTCTAAGAATAATGTCACCTCACCGTTGCATAACTACCTGTCACCTCGCAGCATCTTGGTGTTGCAGGCACCTCTCACCCCTCTTTTGTGGACCACCTCTGTCACAGCTGATGGATCCTGGGAGCTGGTTTTGGAGTGTCTAAGCTAAGAGCTGGCAGTGCCATCAGTGGGGCTTGCTGGGCACCAACTTGCTGTGGTGCGTTGGGGAGAGGCTGCTGCCTCCAGGGTCCCCATAGGGTGATTCACCTGTGTTTGTGGGCTGGGGTTTAAGATGCTCCCGTGACTGAAGCATGAGCAAGGCATCCAGAAGAAAGCTTCACCATTGGCTTTCTCATTGGCTTTCTCTTTGCCTTTGAACAGCGGTAGCAGGGGTTTCACCTCCCATCCTGCCATTGCATCTGAAAACTCAGCAAAAAAAACCTAGCTGCTCTCTAGTGCTTGCAGCTCAGTGCTGGGCAAATTCAGGCACTGGTCCAGCAGTGCTCGGGGACCTGCTTGTCTCTCGAGGAGTCCCAGGTGGGGAAATGCTGCATAATGCAATGTACTGAGGGGTCTCCTTCCTTCACTAAGAAATAGGAAAGCACTTATAAAAAACATATGTCTGATGTCTTTCCTGCAGGCATAAATTCTCCAGATGCTCTGTTTGCTCCCTCTTTCTCATGTCCTTTTATTCTAGAGGTTAAGAAATACTATGTTTTTATCTTCTTTGCCATCTACTTGCCCCCCTTCTTGGCCCTGTGCCTAATGTCAGTAGCCTGGTCTAATAAATAATGTAGCATCTGTTCAGGCAGTTGTTTGTGGTCTGATCTTACATGATGGATTGTGTTAGTGGAAGGGTTGAGCCAAACCTGCATTACTCTCTTTCATGTAGAAAAGCTATGCCAGTGTCCTCTGTGAGAGATGCTCCATTCAGGTATTGATCCCATATCAGAGGTGTAAGCTGGTAGAAGCAACATTTTCCCTCCCTATGCATGAGCATCCCAGCCGAGCATGTGGAGAAAGCGCACGGGGCTTAAGGGAATAAAACCTCGGGGATTTAAGTATACACCTAAGGTTTAACAAGTGCTTAAGTGCGTTCCTGAACTGGGACCTGAGGGAATGACGTTATTGTATTACCTGACCTTTATGGGATTGCCGTGGTCCGGTGGGAGTAACGAGGCAGCCACGGAGGTTTCCTGGGGCACGAGGCACGTGGCTCTTGTGAATTCCCTTCAGCATTAATTGAGTTGGTTTTGCCTCTCAGGACAAGGAAAGAACAAGGAAACCTGCATTGCAGATGCTTTCATGGCTATATCTGTACTGCACACATTGAAATCTTGCTTTATTTCCTGATGTTACCTCTTTGGTCTGGAGGAAAGGGGACTCTTGCCTGCATCAGAGCAAAAAAAGCATCTTTTTTGGGCTGTATATGAGGAGATGTAAAGGTGACCCTATGACAAAGGTGTATTTGCATATAGGTGGGGCTCCTTAAATACCCAGCTTTATGTAGGGGCTGGACTCCACCGAGTGCTGAGGCCCCTCTGCTCCCAGCCAAAAGGGTGCTGGGGCCAGGTCATAGGATTTAATCCTAACTTTCCCTTTCTGCAAATAAAGCTTTCTGCTCACTCTGAGAAAGCAGCAAAGAGCTGTACCATGTATGCATGAGCGCGCACCCAGGCACACACTGGTGCTTGGGGAGGAGGAAGCCATGTGGGCTTGGTGGGCTGGAGCAGCAGGCGAAACCCCCTGCTGAGCAGGTGCTCACTGCACAGGGCTCCCCAAAACCTCCTTATGCCACCCCCTGACATTTGTGCCACACAGGCACAATGGCTGCTGTGTTAGATGCTAGCTGAAATGGAATTTTCAGGAAAAAATAATGTCAGGGTGAAACTTGGTGTTCAAGAAATAAAATGGCGTGCAGAACAGGGCAACAGCCAGCAAACAGTTTCTGTGCAAACGGTGAGAAATCCTCAAATAATCAAATTGTGTTATTGTGCCTTCTTTTTCATGTTGCATGGCTTACATTGATATTATTCCATAAGAAATCATTTTTTTAAAAAACACATCATTAAAATGAAAACTTTTTTTAAAAATGCTTTAAAAAAATCTTTGCTTTTGAAATTATCTTTGCTTTTAAAAATTACTTCAATCCTAATTGAAAATGGGGGGAAAGTTGGGTTTCAGAGGTTTAGTTAATTGGAAACAGAGTGAAACAACTTTGCTTCCAGTTATACACAAGTGCCTGAGCAGAAACAAAAACATGGGGGTTTTTTTGCACCATAAAATTTAAACCAAGTCCAAGATGGGGGTTGTGGGTTCTCTTCCTGCAGCACCAGAGGAAGAGGAGGAAGAAGAGGTTTTTCTGCAGTTGGGGAGTTTTCACCCAGCCACATGTGGCTGCTTTCCAGTGCAATAAACTCCAGCAACTGCAACCGCAACTCAACTCGGATCACTTTTTAAGTGTTTTATCTGCTGTCCTGACATGCATCTTTTATTGCCAGAGCTCTCATAAAAATGTTTTGAAGCCTGTCCTGCTGAGTGGATCCCCAGCTGAGCGGTTTAGGGGTTGTGCTCTTTGACAAGGGGAGACATGTTGCTCATGCACCCTCTGAAATCAATGAGGAATGACAGCCTGTCCTCTGGAAATGCTCCTTTGAAATGGTTTGAGAGTCTTCAGCAAAGGCAGGAGGAATGGGAGAGTTGCCTTTGAACACGTGGACATCCCATGGCAGGACAGATCTATTTAAGGTCTATTAAGATCTAAGAGCAAGTGCAAAGTGCATCTTGATCCCCTCCCTCCCTAAGGGAAAGGATGAAAATCAATCATGCCTCCTCCATGGTGAAATGATGGATAGCATCAAGGAGGCTGTGAGTGATAACTTCTCTTGTGAAAGTTATTTGGAGCATCATTCCTGCTATTGAAGCTGAGATCAGCCCAATGGCTGGAGCTTTAAATTCGGTGCTGGACCAGCAGCGAGGCCCCCTCAGGGCCCACCAGCCTGCACAGGGACCATCTGCCTGTGGTCACAGACAATTTTTCAAGTCTCACCTTTATTACAGGGTTCTTCAATCCTCCCTCAGTGGCCAAGGTTGCTTCAGAGTATTTAAGCTCCGTGCTTCCCACCTGATGAATTATTTTGGCATTCACAGCCCTATTACTTTCTAGCTTTTGGTGGCCTCTCTAAGTAAGTAGCCACCACCACTGCTTTGCAAGCCCTTTCATGCTCTTACTCCTATCATGTTTTTTTCTGCATGCAATTTTACCAGGCCTGTCTGGTCTCCAGTGTGCACCAGTGCATATGAAGAAGTCTCCTTGCTTCAAGAAGCAAGTGAAGCAAGAAATACCTGTTCTGGCAACCTCTGAGTCCTTCCCCCAGAGCGCTCCCAAGCTATTTGAAGGAATGCCACAAGACGCAGCACCAGCCTCTTCCTCTTGTTATTGTTGGAACTTGCTGTGGCTTTGTCAAGCAGGAAATATTTAAGAGGTGTATGAAAATTGTTCATGAACTTCGGTACACGCTTGAAGCATGTGAATTTTCCTACTGACTACTTCCCTCAGACACCTCCTCTTGAAATGCCAGCTAATCCTGTCCTCAGGCAAAGCAACCCTCTTCCACTGCTTTTTGCAATAGGAAGCAGATCCCTGCCTGCCCTCAGACTTCCCTCTATTACCATAACTCCTTCTCTCCCCGTTAGAGCTGTTTTCTTTAAATACAGTGAAAAAAGCACTTTATTTTTGAGTCTTCCATCCCTAATGCTCAGCTTTCCCCCAAGTGTCCATTCTGGGGCAGCATGAGCCTCCTTTGTGTAGGGCAGAGTGGCCAGGGGCAAGGGATGGGCTGTATCCTGCCACAGTGCACCCGGTGGTCCTCAAGGCTTGTCTGAGGCTGGTCAATGGCTTTCCTTAGCAGGATCATGGGGGAGGTTGTCAGAAACTGCCCAAAGATCCCATTTCATTGAAATGGGTGAGTTCAGAGGCAAGGTGCTGGTGGCATCAGGCAGGAGCACACACGAATGCTCAGCCTGCACGTTTTGTAGATGTTGCTGAGATGAGGATGTGCAACTTGTTGAGCAAGTTGGAGGAATCCATTCCTGGGTATTCACATGGAGTAACCCTGCCAAGAGATGTGTTTATGTATGTGATGTGTTTACAGCTTCCATAAACCATTTTCAGAGCCATAGAAGAAATTATTTTGGGATGGTTTGCACTGAAGGCTACTTCTCCATGGTGATAATTTCACATTCCTGCTGTGCTTGGTGATCTCGGCTTTAAAATAATTTTGGTTTTCAGATACAGGTTCCCTGTGTTTGTACCTGTGATAGGGTGGGATGAGTGTCTCCTGATGGTGCCGTCACCAGACGTACAAATCTGGAAGCTGTGTTGCAAGCCTGGTTGCGATGCAGACTGAATGCTGCCCTTTGAAGAAGGGCTTAGCTCACACTCAGCCCAGAGGGATTAAGGGAATTAGCTGTTGTGTTGTGTTGTTCACTGAGAACAGTGTGTTCAGTATCATGCACAGTTCACAAGACGATGCAGACCAAGCCTCGAGGAGTTTCCACCCTCGAGCCCTTGGTACGAATGACTACCTGCCATAATTTGGCTGGCTTGCCCTTCTGGAAAGACACCAGCTTTTTGTTAACAGACCAAGTCTCCAGGCCCCTCAACCTCCTAAACCAAGCAGATCTGGACCAGAGACATCTCTGGGTCAGCAAGGCAATTCCTCATCTTTGAAGCCCAGTGGTGACTTGAACACCATGTGTCCCAACCCCAACACTTCTGCTCTTGGACAGCTGGCAGCTGAGGAGCCACCAAAGGTCGGTGTCCTCGGGTCACACTGACAGAGGCTCAGATGTCAAGCCCTTCAGATGGCATGTTGGCTGTGGTCCAGGCTGGACAACAGGCTCCAGAAGGAAGTGATGCAGCTCAGTGTGGATGGATCCAGCTCCCGTCCCCTTCTAGCTTCTTGGCATTGCTTTAACACCCCTGTGCTTCCAACAAGGGGCCACATCATGACTGTGCAAGCGTCTGCACTGACATCTACAAAGCAAGGTACTAACTGGCATGAATAAAGGAATCCAGAGCTGGCCCTGGGGTTGCCAAATCTCTGCATTTGACTAGAAACCCATAGGGTTTTTCACTAATATCGTGTGCCCATGGAAAATATCACCCAAGATCTGATACCTCAGTCCCCTCCCTCATGTGTCTATGAGGTTTACAGGAGCTCTGGAGCTCAAAAGCAGCTGGTGAAACACCAACAGCATGACCTAAAGTGCAGGTTGTGGGATGCTGGGGCTGTGCTTGCAGATGCAGCACAGTGAGGAGGAGGGAGAAAAAGCCAAACAGCCCAAAAAGCAAAGCAGACCCACTGCTGATGTGGTCAGTTGTGCAAGGCTGGCTGCTGTGCATCTCTGCTCCTCCTGTGTGTAAATGGACAGATCTCCTGCGTCCATACAAGAGCACCCAATCCACTTATGCATGAGCACCCAGTGAGTTTGTGCTTTCACATCCAAAATAATTTATGCCTGAGTGCTCAATTAATTTACACATGAGCACCTGAACAACTTATGCCTGAGTGTAAAGAGGCATTAAGAAGTGCTCCGTGCAAAAGGGAGGACCTTAATGGGCAACAAGCTGCTCGTAGTGCTGAGCTGGGGAGCTGGAGCAGGAGAAATGAAGCTGGTGACTTGGGAGAGTAGAGCTCTGGGGACACAGAGTGAAAACCTGTTGGGTTTGTAATGGGCATATATTCAACGTGCCATAATGACCTTGGTTTTGTCTTGCAGGGACAAGGCCTGACATTTGTAATAAATGCAAGGAGTGGGGTTTGCAATGGGTATATATTCAGACCACTATGGCCTTCCTGGCTAAGTGTTTTTGCAGGAGCAAGGTATGAAGTTTGCAGTAAGTATTGCATTCAGGTTTTTAGAACATTAACCTCTCCAGCCTCATCTGCGGGCACAAGGGGGGAAGTCATGAAAAGTACAAACATTTGGACTTTGATAATGTTGACCCTGATAGTCTAGTGCAAGGGGTGGAGCTCGTAACATAAAAGTTCCTGGGGGCAAGGAGTGAAATTTTAGTGAGCATATATATGCACACGTTGCTTCAGTATTAATCCCTCTGTCTGATCCATGGGGAGGAAGAGTGAAGCTTGAAATCGATGTGTATTAAGATTATGATGATGTTGAAAGTAAAGTCAATAATGGATTTGTGTTGAACACCTTTTAAGGATGAGCTTCAAGAAGAGGAACGAGTTGGGCATGAACTGCAGGGATTACTGTGCTCACCCATGGGCACTAATTAGTTCACACAGGAACACCCAGTAAGTTTATGCATGAGCAACCAATTAGTGCATGCATGAGCGCCCTATTAATTCATGCATGAGCACCCAGTTAGTGCCTGCACAAGCACTCAGATAATCCATGTCTGGGCGACCAATTAATGCATGCATGAGTGCCTGTTTATGCATGAGTACCCTTTCAGTTCATGCATGAGTACTCAAATGACTCATACATGAACACCTGATTAGCTCACGCATGGCCACCCAATTAATTCATGCATGAGCACCAAATTAATTTATGCATCAGCACCCAACCTGTTCATGCTTGAGCACCCAAGCAGTTTTATATCCAAAAGGGTGATGAGAAGTTTGTGTTAACTGGCAGTAAAATAAATAAAGTCAAAACTCCCCAGGTCAAGACTGTTTTGCCTGCAACGCTACTGAGCCCTGCTCACACATCGGTGCAACATCACGTAGAACCTGTTGCTGGGCCACGGAAGTGGGGTGGAAGAAAGGAGACAGGGGTAGGTTTTGTCCTGATGGTGTCTCTGGGATCATTGCCTGGCTTGCTGTGTAAGGGGGCTCCCACAGCTGGGGACGAGACCTTCAGGAGCACCCCCTTCATGCCTTTTTTCCCCATCTAAGTAGCTCCCAAGATGAGTTTGGTGGCACATCCCATGGTGTGGAAGGCTTTACAAGCCTCCTTAGCCTGGACTTTTGGGGGAGTATGAACTCCAGCTGCAGGTAAATATTTTCTTTAGACAACAAGCTCTGGGGGGGGATTTTGGCTGCCAACTTTTAATTACTTTGCGGTTGAGCACATCAGTAAGAGATAACCTGTCATTATCAGCCGCTCAGAAACCTGCCATTGGGCCAAGATCTAAGTTTTGGCTATGGTGTTTTTTAACTCGCGGAGGCCAGAGCATCATGACCACGACTGCCTCTGCCCCATAAACATTGTATGGGAGTCAGCTAGTTCACCTGAGGTTTTCTGCATGGCACAACATGGCACAGGATGCTCCACCAAGGTAGATGTCGGGTTGGATGGCCACTTTCTTGCTCTCTGCAGACACATGGAGGGTGAAACTGCTGGCTCAGATAAATGGCAACCCACAGGCAACCATCGACACTGGTCTCTATTTACCTGTTTGGGTGTTACTGTAGATGCTACTTATTTGGTTGTCGTTTTTGTTCTGTATTGCATGACCTAGCAAACATAAATAATTGACTGTGGCAGGGATGAAATGACAAATAATAACCAGGTAAGTGCAGGCACATTTGCACAAGAAAGAGGCAAGGTAAGTGGTGCCAATATTGGAGGCATTAAATTGAGTTAGGAACAAACTCAGTGCAAAGCCCCATTTGTTTCCTTTCCTTCAATGTAGACCTGGTTCCCACTGATCTCAGGTAACTCAGAGAAACCCAGCTTAAGCTTGGCAGAGTGCTTACAGAGTTTTACAGGACCAATTTCAAAGCTCATGCCTCTGAAAAGGTAGCACTCAATGCAGACACAGACCCTGGAGGCCAAATCCTGCTTTGGGCTTTGCTGCAGATGCTCCTGGACAGGGAAAACCAGTTTGGTGTGGTTGCGCCTGTGACCGTCTCCTTTTGCTGGAGTATCCAACTCAACGCAGCAAAGCAGTGGGGCTTAGGCAGCATTCAGGAGGGAGCAGATGTGTGCTTGGGTGCTCCAATGGGTGCTGAGCCACCCCAAGGTGTCCCCTGCCATCTGTCTCTGCCTGGCCACGGATGGAACTCCCTTGTCCTGGCATGGTTGTTTTGGGTCTGGTGCTCCACGGGAAGGTCCACTTGGTGCAAGAAGGATGGGGTGAAAGCTGCACTCCTCATCCGACTCAGATGATACATCTTGTCTCACTTTCAGGAAAGGATGTGGTGTTCCTCTCTCTCACATCTGCTGCCCACCTGGGATGTTGGAAAAAAAACCCCTTTTTCTCTCCCCTTTTCTAATCTTTGTTGTAGGAGAAAGATTGCAACTTCAAAGCAAAATGGGATGGGGAAGTCTAATTTTAGGAAATCTTAAAAAAAAAACAAATTAAAAAAAAGCTTTATCTCTTCCTGAAGCCTAAATAAAACACTTCATTGTACCTTTTTTTTTAAAGTTAGGCCACTGCTTTGCTGTCACATATAGATGTGAGCTTGCCACAAGGGCTGAACAACCCTTTGCAGTGCCTGCCCGGCTCCAGGATGGGAAGCAGTGGGCAGGCAGCTCTACTTGCAGAGCAAGATTTGCATGAGTTCCCTGGTATCTGCTAAACACCCCTCTTATAGCTGAGGTCAGGGAGAGCTGGCAAAAACATTTTCTCTTCCCCAAGCCAGATTTGCAAACGCTCTGCTCTGGGTTTGCCAAGCACCGTGTCAGTGAGAGCTGGCGAGCCTTTCTCGAAAGGAAAGCTCCATGGGGCCAGATGAAGCTGAGAAGGGTCCTAAATTAATAAATGTAATAGTAAAAGAAACCCACACCAGGGCAGTGACTTTAATGGAAATAAGCTGCTTGACTTTGCCCTTGAAAGTTTATGGCGTTTAAAACAATTGTAAACATGTCAGTGTACATGGATACCGTTTCTATAGCAGCACAGCAACAGTTAAGGGCTTGCTCCCAAACATACCCCAAAGGAAACTAAAAATAGTGTGTCTGTTGTATCAAAATCTGTATACATATTCGGGAAGACATACAGAAACTAGGAGTTTGTGAGCCTCCATCAGCTTTTTTTTTTCCCCCTTTTCTGAAGGGGGACTGGGAGGAGGGTGCTGGATTAAGCAGCAGCGTGTGGGGAGGGATGAGCCCAATGGTGGTGGTGTCCCTGTGCCTGGTCCTTCCTGGCCACAGCCAAGCCAGGAAGATGCCACATCCCCTCCTCCCTGTCCTGGCATAAGCGGACCCACTGGCTGGTAGTCAAAGAGAAATCCACTTTTCTCCTCTCTGATCTGTCCTCATCAGCACCCGGTTGCATGCAATGCCTGTGTGTGCCCACCACTTTGCCACCGCTCCTGCTGCAGCCTGGAAACCAGTACAACTGCTGGTTTTTACTGGCAGCGCTGAAGGACTCAGGTGCATGGTGTACATCATGTACCCCTTTCCGCAGCATGGCAGGGTGAAAAGCGGGGTGCAGTCCTGCCCATCACTGCAGCAGGGTGGGAAAGGCAGTGGCAATGGGGTGCAGGCTCATATGTGTTTGGGAGCTGAGGGAATTTTCTCTTGCCTTTGAAACAGCATTTAAACAAACTCAGGAAGCTGTTCGCTCTGTGAAACAGGACTCTGCCAGGGGCAGAAGTGCCTCCTCGCTTGGCCAGCCTGGCCCAGGGTCCCATGTCCCTCTCTAGGGTGGCTTTTGCCCACCAGCGCAATCACTAGCAGCATCTGCTCGGCAACTCAAGGTTGACTTTGAAGCAGAGGGCATTCTGTTCATGTGGTTTCACAGCAGGAAAAAGGCTGTGAATGGCCTTTCTGGGAAGGACGGCATGTGCTCCCCAAGAGGAGTCTTCAGAAACACACCTGTGGCTACATGGGAAGGTTTTGCAGTGACAACATCCTTCTCAAGAAGAGTGCAAAAGTCCACTTTGCTCCTAAGAGACCACGTGGTGCATGTCACAGCAAAAACCAAGGCACACAACAGAGAAACCAGCCAAAATATACAGCAGATACAGCACGTCAGAGCCAGCACCGAGAAATTTAAATGGATGCAAAGCAAGGATTTTCAAGGTAGAGATAAGCACTCAAGACCTGCCATGGGCCATCTCTTTCCCAAAGAACACAGTCTTAAAGTTACCTTTTTTCCATGCACTTTCACAGTCAGGAAAACACCAATTACAAAGGTTGAATGAAATGCAGGAATATTTAAATCCCATCCTTCATAGTGAAACCGTCTCACTTCTTCTTTAGTTTCTTTTTTTTAAAGCATTAGTCATCTCATGGCAAAGTACAAAAGATACAATGAGAGTTAAGTGTCCAACTACCCCACAGCAGTGGTGCCATACTCAGTGCATTGTTCATAAATGCAGCATCCCACCAGGCATTCAGGAGAGTCGCAAGCACAAGGAGTGTTATTCATGCCCGGTACCCTGACGAGCTCTACTCATGCTAAAATGATGCCACTTTTACAATGTAAAAGCCTTATGCTTTTTATTTATTCTTAATTATAAACAGGTGCCTTCCTATGTTTTAAACAAGCATCACATGCCATAGCAGTTAATGAGTGACCGGTCCCTGCTAATAAAATCTGCACAAGCGGATTTATTGTGGACATTAGTTTGCAAAATAATACCTTCATACAGAAACATTTGCAGAGAAAAGCTTTTGGACTGTCATCAGTATTGGGGGAAATTGCTTGCTAACAGGCTGAAATAATCATCTTCATCCCAAATATAATTGGGATCCCTCAGATAGGAGTGACAAACGGCGCTTAGCATTGCTGCAGCATCTTTAACTACAAAGCAACAGCATCTCACCTCTCTGTCTGCTTTTATTTTGCAGAGCTCAAATTCCTCTGCTTTGACAAATAGCATCACTGAAAGTTTTGTTTCTGTTTTCCCGAGCAGCATATCCAGTAAAATGGGAATCGCAAGCTGTAAACAGCACATTAAACCATAAGGAAGGAAAAACAAAGCAGCTGCATCACAGCACCTAATTGCCTTTGTGATCTGCCTGGGATTTTGTGATTTTTCTACATTTCATTCTAAACCAGGCGAGTAAAGCACACTGCTGAGAAGGACAGCGTGACTTGCAGTGGCGTGGCAGTGGCCTCGGTGGCCCTCATGGGTATGGGACAGAGTCCAGCTTTGGCCTCTGACCACGCAGTCCTATGCTTTGAGAGGTGGCTGTAGCACGATGTGTCCTTCTGCCTTTTGCTTTGCCCTTCCAGCTCTCACGCCCCCTGCTTTTAGGATGTGACTACCCCCAGTGTGACCTGAATTTTGGTTTGTTTGGGGAAAATGGGTGCTGGGGCAAAAATACCCTTTGGCTGAAGGCTGGTTATGGCATCAGCTGTGTGTTTGTGCAACAGGAGGTGTAACGATGACATCATTCCTGAGCGAACTGGGAAGATGGTGCCATGGACTGAACTTGACTTCACCTGGTCCTCCCTGCACATCATCCCCTCTCCCCACTTCCACTCAGTCATTACCCTCAGTGCCAAATAGAAAAGCTCTCCCCACCCCAAGACATCCAGAAAAAGGTCATGCCCATGCTCAGCCAGGGTTAAACTGCAGTTTTGGCTTCGGTGTTACATTCCCAGCCACCTCTGTGCAGGCTATGCCAGAGGAGAGCCCAGACACACTGTCTCTCAGCTGATTTTACTCGGGTTATTTAAAGCAGACATTGATAGCTCTGAAGTTGAGGCGGTTGAGCATGGCCGCCAGTGGCTAATGAAGGTGAATGTCAGAAGCCATTATTGAAGTGATTAGTATAATTAAACTGAGCTGTGAAATGCCAATGCAAGCAGCAGAAAAGTCCCCCTGATGGGAGGTTTGCTTCACTGGACTGAAAACTAGGTGCTTCCTTTTAATGTCCTGATGCGCTACCTATGGGTGTGCTGGTTTTCCTTTGGTTTTCCTTTGCATCAGCCCTCTCATCCTGATGCAGTTGCTGAAGGCTGCCCGCATATTGGCAGCTGCTCTTGCCATGACCGTGGACAAACTGCTTCACTTTTTTTTAGTCTCGCTTCCCCAAGCTGTAAAGCACGGATGAAAATATTTAGCTGCCTACCTGACAAGGCTGATGTGCAGATTAATTAATATTTCTCAAGTGCCTTGAAAATTGCTAAGTATTATTGCTACATAACAACTGTTGCTATGTGGGGAAAATTCCTGCCGCCGGATCCAGGCGCGGACACCGCACCTACATTTCCTGGCCTCACAGAGGTCAAAGCCCAGCTTTGCTATGAGCACGCAGCCAGAATAATCCTCCTTTTGGCCTCTCTGATGCTTTGCTTGTGTTGCTTCTGCAGCTTTTGTTATTCCCTTTGGTACATCAGGCAGTGCAAGACAACACCGTTGGATGCATCTGTGTGCCCCATCCCAAAGCTACACAAGTGATGGTTTCTGCCAGCACCAGAGCCTGGGCAGCAGATGGTCTTGGCATGGCTGGGCTGCGTCAGAGCATGGCTTGCTCCTGTTGGGATTTGACAGGCTGCTGATGCTGGGCAGCCCTGGAGCAAGCCTGTCTTCCCCGGGTGATCAGCCATACCCAAAACAGTGTCAACACCCAGCCCTGAAAAACTGCTTGGCTCCTGCTGTGGAAGCAGCAAAGCAAGGGTGGACCTGCTGAGCTCTGCAGGCTGTGATACCACACCTTAGTATCTGAGTGACTCACGAGGCACTCCACAAGTAGACTGTTTAATTTCTCTTCCCCTTTTCGCATAACTGGGATATGAATTTTTAAAAACTAGCATGTTTTCCCCTCCATTTCCTAGTTTTCCTGCAGGGAAAGCCTTATTTCCCATGGCTGTGAACTCTGGCTTGGTGGGCATCTGTTGGTCGCCCCCATCCAGGAGCATCAGTGTTGCTGGCACAGAGGAAGCAGAGTGAGCATGGGTTACACCAGTGGCTCTTGGACCATCATCAAGCCTCAAAAGCAACAGATATATTAATAAATTGTGTCCCAGGTGGTTTCCTGGTCCTGGGGACAGCTGGCAATGTACTACTGTGGTAGTATCCTGCAGCCCCAGACAAGGTGGTCCCATCCAAACTGCCTCCTCCAAGTGGTCTCCAGTCCACGTGATTTCCTAACCATGCCTGAGCAATGCTCAGGCCTTGTCCAAAACAATGCTGAGGCTCTGGCACAGGTTATTTTATTGTCACAGACACAGCCAATGTGTTTTAGGGGCCATTTATCACCAAGCCATTAGAGGCCATTTGGTGATGGTGCCCTTGTGAAGACCACCAGTGGTGGGTGGAACAACATCGCATTTTCTCAAGGTCATACAGGACCTGATGGAGCCACCAGAGCCCAGGCTGGTGGGCAGGCAAGGCTGAGCATTTGCTAGGAAGGTGAGATGCTGGCTCCTGTTAGTGAGTCTGTGCCTTCACAGTTCTGATTCATTCTAGGTTGCAGCAAGCTGCCATACCCCAAGCCTGCAGACACCAGCCTGGGACATGGTGTTCTTCATCATCTGGATAATATTCAGAGCAAGGATTCAGATCAATATCACAGTGACTCACTTGAGGCCAGCCCATGTAAAACTGAGGGGCTGCAGAAGGGGTTATTTCCCAGGTGAAAGGACAAAATCACTTCAAATGAAGTTCAGCAGCGGTAAATGCAAATTAAAGTGCAACAGCAGGGAACAGGTGAAAGCAATGGGATTTGGTATTGGTTGCATCAGTCCAGGAATGACCAACAGCTATGAATGGCCAAGTGTTAACTCAAAATCCAACAGTGCCCCTAAAAGGAAAAAGAAACACCAAACCAGTGGTGGGATCCAGAAGCAGACCTCGAGGAAGGGGCAAACACAACAGGTACTGGCTGGTCTACAGAAGAAAGAAGAGCTGCTGCTGGCCCTGTCCCACAGGACCCCTCAGTCAAGTGGAGAAAATGAGCGATTTGAAATGTTTGGCATAAACCCCCTGAAGCTCATTGTCCAATGCCTCTACAGTCGGTAGGAGCTGTTCAGTTCCTCCCCCAGACGCGTTACCTACATCACCAGTGGTGTCTGAGTCTACGTTTGGGTACCACTAGAGATACCCAGATGAGACCTGGTGGGTCTGGTCCCAGTCAGGCTACCGTGGGTCTTGCTGTAGGCATCTTACCACTCTCAAAATGGTTGGAGGGGTTGAAGGTGGCTGTGCCAGACTGGCCCCAGGGGGGCTTTTAATCAAGTCCTGGCTGCAAATGATTAAACAAACCTTGTTTTGACAGAGCTCATGGTGCCCTCCTTCCCTTTAACTTCTTCCTTGGACTGCAAGCCTTCAACCAGCCAGAAGACACCATGTTAATCATATTTTTTGAGTGGGAAAGCCAAGGAAAGAGTATTACTCTGTTACCACGCAGCCAGCTCATGTGGCTTAAATCATAGCTACAACAGGCCTTCTGGTGTATGAGTTCCCAGGCAGAAAGCACAGGATTTTTTCCATAACATGCGGAGGGGGGAGGAAAAAAAAAAAGCTTTGGCTGCCTATATTGAATACAAACAAAAATATATAGACATCTGTGGGTTTGTGTGTTTCATGGGATTCAAGGACTCAAAAGCTGCTTTGTTTCTTCAACTAACCTACGGTTACACAGCATGGGCTTGGACATGGTGTGGACTGGTCTCTAAGCGGTAAATTGGCAAGGGGAGCGGTGGCACAGTGATGTGCATCAGCCAGAGTTCTGTCCCCATGGTGCCACAGGTCTGCTGTATGCAGCAGGTGCTGCTCCTCTCAGAGAAGGGTGCGAGAGGGGAGGCTGAATCATCTGGATGGGAGATGGGTGTTATGGGTGTCCCCACAGCTTACCAGTCCTTTTAAAATACGGATAAGGTATCCATCCATCATTCATGTTCCTGTGCCAACTGGTAATGTTCTGGACCAAGCCACTCCGTTCTCCTCTGCCTCAGTTTCCTCATGTGTAAAAGGGGCTGTGGAGGTCACCTATGAAGTGAACCCATCCTATGGGCTCTGGGAGCACTCACAAGCTGATGTTTATGTACTGATTTTCTTATTACTTCAACCTCCAGACTGATACACCAGCTCTAACAAGCGACGCGTGGTGTTTTCATTTCGCCTAATTATGCATTTAAATATGCCACTCTAAAGTAACACCTGCCTCCTCCATTTTGCTGGTTGTGTTGTGGGTTGGGTGAAGAGGAGATGCTACCACGTCCTCCTCTCTGGGAAAATGCACGAGGCTGATGTCCTTCCAGCCAACAGCTTCAGAGATTGCACTTTAGAGAACAACAAAAGAAAAAGAAGAAAAAAAAACTTTTCTTTTGGGAGTGGGTGTCTGGAAAAGCTGAGATATGTGTTTGCATGGTCCATGGGAGGACCACTGTGAGGTTCAGCAGCAGCCAAGCACATTCTCCCATCTGAGCCACCTGTGAGATGCTCCTGGGGTGCTGCTGATGGAGGGCTGACTGCACCTAGCAGGGTGCAGTTGGTGGGGAATTCACTGCAAATGCTGAACAAACTTTTCCTCTAGACCCACATGTGAGGAAAAAACAATGAAATACACACCAGAGCTTGTGGGGTGCAATCCTGTCCTCAGTGGAGGGACAGTGGGAAGCTTCATGTGCTGCTTAAGCTCCTCTTTTGCAGTTGTCTTCAAAGGGAGGTCCTCTGAAAGGACTGCAGTTTTTGTCCCTCATCATTATTTAATGTACATCATCAGGATTGATACCTGTCCATCCACGTGGCAACTGCGATGCAACCACCAGCAGTATCCTTGCTAAACGCTGTGCTGGTGCTATAGCTCCATCCCCCCCTCCTCTCTGCAGTTATGAATTGTCCCTTGATTTTACATTTCTGTAAATACACTTTGAGAGGGTAGATGTTTGCTTATTAACTTAAAGCAAATTACATTTCTAAGAACCGATGGAAGAATCTAATTTAATCGGTACACACTATCGGCCTGATTGATTGTGAATGATTGCACAGCCACCCATTTACTCTGCCTAAGCTCAGTGCAGGTGCAAGCACACATCCCCACCACTGGGCACGGAAAAGGAGGGACCAGCTGCCAGGCTTAGAATGGTTCATTTTTTCTACCGTGATTTAATGTTGAGCTCTTAATGGACCAAAGGTTGAGTTTGTAATGAGCTGGAGGAATTAGCACACTCCTTTAGAAGAAGCACACTCTGGGTTACAGCATCATGTCTTATGTCTGACATACTCTGACCTCCTGTCAGCCAGCAGTAAATATTGATTTGCTTAACCCTTCCAAAAAGGAATTCAGCATTGACTTGTAATCTCAAATATTTTCACGCGACTGAAGTCTGACTAATGACTTAATCACAGCTCGTGGCACTGAGCCGTGGTGATTACCCACGCAGGCATGCACGGCAGCATGTCGTGGCACCAGCAGCTGCCCAGCACCCTGTCATCACACTTAGTCGCAGCAGCTTTGGTCCCTGATGAAGTTTGTTTGGGTGTAGGTTTGAATCCCTCCGAATCTTACGGGCTGGATGAGAAAGGTGATGCTAACTTCCATTTCACGGCCCGGGGAGGTGGCTGGTTTAGAGAGGCATGAGGACACCCCTTCGGGACACAGGTTCTCCTCTAGGAATGAGGGGCATCTCCAAGGTTTTAGGAAGGACTTGGTGAATTATCCTGGCAGGCTGAACTTGGCAGCCCAGGTCTAGAAGATGATCTGGACATGGCCAGGAGATGCACTGGAGCCAGAGGGGGAGTTTTGGACCGGCTATGTGCTTTTGGGGACGCAGGGTGTTTAGTGGCATGGCTGTGATCACAGCCAAACCACTCTGGCTCGGTGTCAATTTATTTAATAATATAGACAGGAGCAGTGAGGTGTGGATGAGCTGTTGCTGTTGGGGCGATATATAGTTTAGAGAGCACAGAAACCTGGCCAAGAGACTTTACTGTTTCTTCATCACTGCAGAGACATCAGAGGACCATACGTGCTCTGATGGGAACATTAGAGGGGACCATGTGTCGTTTTATTTTGCATCTGACTCAGAAAGCCTGTTCAACACGAACACTGGAACATTATGTGGCTGTCAGAAAACAGAAAATAGTTGTTTAAATATCAAAGATTATTTCAGAGCTCCACTTTGCTGGGCGGCAGCTCCTGGTTTCAGTGCCAGGAGGGAAAAAAATGGTCTGAAATGAGATGGATCAGCAGAGGTGATGCTCTACCTACCTACCCTCCCTTCTCCAACCAATTATCCATGGTGCTGGGTCACCTCAGGCCAGCTTGGCTCCCCCAAAAAGACTGAGTCTTTTATGTTTCAGCTCCCTGCTGTCTCACCATGGAGTAGTACAAGCTTATGGGACATGGGGACATGTTGGGATCACAGGGAAATCCAGCCCCCGGGCTTGCTGCGGGCAGGTAGCTGAGTTATGAAGTCCAGCTTTTAGCACCAGCTTCTCCAGACCTCTGGGCATGTCACAGAAGACTGTGAGCCTCGAGTCATGGTTGCTCTTTTTCCACAGAAAGGGACATGTGTTAAATACAAGGAAAGACCAAAAGCAGCCACCAAACTCAGCTGTTTCCTCTCTTTCTTTTTTTTTTTATAAGTGGGGAAAGAAAAGCTTTCTGAAAACTGTTCCTCCTACAAAAGGAATGCTTTGTAATGCTGATTTGCTTCTTAAGCTTCCTCTGAACTGTGTTTGAGAAAGAAATGAACCCCAAGGCAGTATGGAGATTGGGAAGGGAACTGGGCGAGCGGGGCTGAGCCAGGGAGTTGTGTGAAGGATAAACGCTTGCACAGATTTAAAAAGGGATTGGGCCAATTCATGAAACAGAATTCAGTCAAAGGCTATTCATCGTGAAGGTGCTAATTCACAGTTAAATAAAAGAGGATCAGCGATGGGATGCAAGCCTTGGTCCTGCTACGGATGTTGCAGATGCTGTCCCAGGACACGGCCAGGCTTGGCTTCGGCACGACTAGCTCCTGGGCAGCAGGGACAAGGCTGCAGCAGGGATGCTGGGAGACTGGAAATCCCCCATTGGCACTTCGACTTCTGTGGGAGGGCAGCATGGCGGGGCAAAATCAGGAAAGAGCCTCCCAAGGGTCAAAGCGGTAAGCCCATCAGCTACTACCAAAGAGCGCAGCGGGAGAGAGCAGCCCAGAGCATCTCTTGGGAGCTGAACAGGACCCCATTCAACACGGCATGGGGACCATTTTCTGTGTCAGCACATGAGTGCTATGGGCAAGGCAAAACCCCATGAGCTTGTCCTCTCCCCCTAGGCTTTCTTCAGCATCCTCCATGGGTTCTTCTGCCAGCTGCACCTAATTCCTAATGGCTTAGTAAAGCCAGCATGGGACTGCAGCATGAGGTCTCCTGCAATCTAGCCCCAGTATGCCCCAGGCATAATATTCACCTCTCCACACCTCAGTTTCCCCATGTAAATTGGATAATAATGAGATCTATTAACACTGTCATGTTACATCACATGTGTGGCAAGTGATTCATTACACGCAAAGCTCTGAGCATGTAAGGCAGCACGCAGGGGTCAGGCAGCACCAGGCTCATCCCAGCATGATGCCTGTCCATGATTGTGGCAATTTTCCACCTATCCCTCACCTTCTTCCCCATCCCATCTCCCCCAACTTTTGCCCCCCATCCCAGGGAAGGAAGTGCCTGGTCCCTGGGAGGAGAGACGTGGCTTCTTCACAGGTGGGACCCAGCAGGCTTTCAGTGCTGGGGCTCGTGCCAGGAGCTTCTCCACCCACGCCCCCATGCTGCCGTCACCTGCCACCCATCTCCCATGTGCCTGCACACGTGCTCCTTACTCCCCCGTGGTCAGGTCCCGTGGGAAGCGACACCTCCAGCAGCTGTGGGGAGATGTGAGGTACGCTCTGGCTCGAGAGCAAGGGTATGACTTGCCCTGTAGCAAAGGATTAGGGGATGCTGGTATCGACAGCTCAGCAAAGAGGAGATTAAAGGATGCCTTGACCAGAGGGCTATAAATACCTAGGTTAGATATAAAGCAGAGATAATGGGCTGCCGAGTGGGGAGAACAAAGTTACGGCAAATCCAAAGGCAAACTAATAAATGTTTGGTGGAGAGCTCAGTTTTAACACCGGGCTTTGTTTGCAGCAGTCGCCAAAAGCAGGGGTGGATTTACCATCAGGGCTGGTTTTATCTCTGGTTTCTACGCTTCTTTGAAAGAAATACCGCCTTTGAGGCAAAGGCTATTTTCAAGATGCCCGGGGTTACGTACCAGAGGTCAGAAGGGATGATCACCCTGACACTTCGGTTCTTATAGTCTGGGAGCTGCGAGTTATATCTCTTAATGTCTCTTTAAAAATCCCAGGGCCAATGAAACTCAGTAACAACTAGTAGAGCTGTGCTTATACAGCCTGGCACCACTAATTATTTCTAACCCTTGCTAATGCTCCAGCAGCTCCCGGTGTGATGACAAGGAAAGCATTTCTGTTGGCTTTGTGTGTCATGCTGGGGCAGGACCATGTCTTCTTCTGGGTGATGCAGTGGTAGAAGCCCTTGTTTCCCTTCAAATCTCTTTATTTGTTTCTCACTATTTACAAGAAAACAAAAATAAGTTTGAAAGCCACATCCAGGCTGTGATTTCCCTTAAGATACAGAAAACATAGAACAAAATCAATTAATGTAGACTTTCTTTCCATTACTAGGAGGGTCTTTCAGCTGAAATGGTATTTCAAGGTATTTATTTCAAGAATGCATTCTGTCCGAACAAATACTCTTGGAGAAGCACCGTAATAGTCATCATCGGCAGTACTGCTGGAGCAGCCTATGATATAGAGCGATCTCCCTGCCTTGCTTGATATGCTTTTATATATTTTTTTTAAGCACACACACACACATAGCAAGATGTATCTGGGCAGGATTGGGGCAGCACGCCATGGGTTATAACATCCAGGATTATTTATTTCACTCTGGCAAAGAAATGAGGCTAAAAAGCCAGAGCCAGCTGTGAGCCCAAGCAGCATTGGGCTTTCATGCCAGGACAGCAGTCACTCTATCCAGTTCATATTCAGGTCTGAGCCTGTGTAACAGCCTTTGAACATCACCCTTGACTCCTAGCCAGTGGGTTTCTTATTGCACCGTTCCTGATTTTGTTATTAAAAACTAGAGAGGCTCTGGTTTGCAGAGATGGGGAGGGGTTGCTCACGCAGAAACATTATTGTAACAAATATTTTGAGGAATTTGTTGTATCTGTAAGGGATCCATAAGCTGAAATGTCCCTCATTGAAATTCTCCAAGTGATGTGAGGCTCCCAAGCTTTAAACGTGTGCATGGCTGCAGCTGCTGATGCTGGATCCCAGCTGGTGGGGATTGCTGCCCTGCCATCTATCCCCAAATTATCACCCCAGCGTTGCACTATGAGGACCTGAAGGCCAGAACCGAGATCCATAAATGTGCACGGATGTTTGGAAAACCAGCTTTTACTGGAGGAAGGGAGAGCGCTTACTGCATCCCTGCCTCGGGTGTGTGCTGCAGCCCCGCTCTGCAGCCCCAGCGGTACCCAGCTGCCAGCATGGCCAAGCCATGCTCGGGGGGATGGAGGGCTGAGGTTTGGGTTTCGCTTGCTGGAGCTGGGCTCACTGACGGCAGGAACCTCCCCAACCCCTCCTGCAAATGGTGGCACTCCGACATAGATGCGATGCATGCATATATACATACATGTGTTATAGATATGCACATAGAATCATAGGATGGTTTAGGTTGGAAGGGACCTTTAGAGCCCATCTAGTCCAACCCCCTGCAGTGAGCAGGGACAGCTTCAACCAGACCAGGTTGCTCAGAGCCCCGTCCAACCTGACCTTGAATGTTTCCAGGGATGGGGCATCGACCACCTCTCTGGGCAACCTGGGCCAGTGTCTCACCACCCTCAGTGTAAAAAAATTTCTTCCTTATATCCAGTCTAAACCTACTCTCCTTTAGTTTAAAACCGTTACCCCTTGTCCTGTCACAACAGGCCTTGCTAAAGAGGTTGCCCCCATCCTTCCTACAGGCCCCCTTTAAGTACTGGAAGGCCACAATCAGGTCTCCCCGCAGCCTTCTCTTCTCCAGGCTGAACAACCCCAACTCTCTCAGCCTGTCCTCACAGGAGAGGTGCTCCAGCCCTCGGATCATCTAAGTGTATGCATGTGCACACATCTATATGTATATTGAAATGGGGTAACAATATATGCACATACGTAGATATATANGAGGAGGGGAGCGAGCGAGCGAGCGAGCGAGGGAAGGAGGCGGCGGCGGCCGTTGTTGAGGGCGGCGGAGCCGGCGTCGATCGGGTTGTTCTCTCCGGCCGCTTCCCGGCAGCTGCCGCCGCGGCTTCCCGGCCTGTCGCTCGCAGCGCCGGCCCGCCGGAGCCCGCGGGCGCGGGGGGGAGCGCTGCGGAGGCTCCTTCCCCTCCCGCCCAGCCGGGGCTGTCGCCCGCCGCGGGGCCGTGCNTAAGTGTATGCATGTGCACACATCTATATGTATATTGAAATGGGGTAACAATATATGCACATGCGTAGATATATACATATATACATACAGACACACATACCTATACACATGCAAATATATACCCATGTATACAGACATGCAGACATACATACATATATGTAGATGTACATGTACAGACATAGAGACAGACACATACGCACAAAAATAAGCACACATATACATGCACACACATGTATACACCTACATCTATACGCGCAGGTGCGTGCATATGTACGTGTGTCAATGCACATCCATCCGGACGCCCGTGCAGGTGCGGCGCGCGGCGGGGCCCCCGCGGCCCGGGGCACTACAAGTCCCGTCATGCCGCGGGGCGGGGNCCCTCTCCCGGCCTCTCCCCGCCGCCTCGGGGAGTTGCGACTGCCGGCGTGGGGTGCCTCTTCCGCCTGCTTCCTTCCTCTCTGGGGTGAGTATCGCGCCTGTCGCGACAGAGCCCCATCTGCGCGCCCGTATCGCGAGGGGGGAGGCGGGCTGGGGGCCTGCCCGGGGGCTGCCCGCGTCCTCGGGCTGCTCCCCCCCTTCCCCCGCCGCCCTGCGCGCTTTGTGCTGCGCCTCCGCAGGGCTGCCTTTCTGTTGCTGTTTTTAAAATAATTATTTTTTTTTTGGGGGGGGGTGTGGGGAGTTTGTTGCCCTTTTTTTTTTTTTTCTTTTTTTTTTCCCTTGCCACCCACCCGCAGTTGGCCGGGCCGCGCTCCGGGGCTGGATGTGCTGGGGAGGCTCTTTGTCATGGAGCGGCTGCCGAGCCGCCTGTGCCCTCGGGAAAGCATCAGGCTTAAAGAAAGAAAAAAAGAAGGAAGAAAAGGCGTTCAGTATTTGGACTCCGAGGTTTTGTTGAATTCGGGGGGGATGGTTTTTTTTTTTGGCGGTGGTGGTGTTATATATATATATATTTTTGTTTGTTTGTTTGTTTGTTTGTTTCGTGGAGGGAAGAGTCCCCCTGAAGTCCAGGCTCCATTTATCGCAGCCCCTGTGCCGGAGCGTTGAATGGGAGCAGCACGCAGGCGGCTGAAAACAAAACAAAGGGGGATTTCGTTTTGCTGTGTTAACCTGCAAAATCTTGGTGGGAAAGCTTGCTTCTTTTTTCTTTTTCTTCCTTTTTTTCTCCTAGCCCTTCCAAATTTGATGTTGCTTTACCCTGGAAGAATCCAGATAGCCGGTAGATAAGTTGTGTCTCTTTCATTTTAAGCTTCTTGGGGAAATTGCGAGGTTTCTCTCCCGTATCCTCAGCCTTGGCTCTTTTGTGAGCAGCCTGCCATCCAGTGCAACTTTCGTCGGGTTTTTCTTTTCACTCTTTTCTTTTTTTTTTTTTCACGTAGTTAAATAATGCGGTTTCAGGAAGAGCTAATGGCAGGAGGACATTTCTGCCTGTAAGAGCCATGGAGAAGATTTTTAAAAGGCAGGGGAGAGGAGCAGCGTTTGTGTTTTGAGCTGAACCATTTTTTTGCTTATTAAAAAGGATAATGACATTTTGAGGCAATTATTATATTTTTATACTGAAAGTTTTTTCCTTTTTTTTCTTTGTTTTTGTTTTAACTACCCCCTGAAAAACTGCAGCTATTTCACCTCTGCAAAATGCGGCTTCTAGAATACATGCAAGCAAAAAGCAGTCTAGCTGTAATGCTCCTGTTTCTGGCCTTACATTTTTAAAGGCCACCCATTTGTTTTTGCTGGGGACTCTTCTGCCTTGAAAACACCCTGCTTGGCGAGTAAAATTACAAAGCGTTTCAGCTAGACAGAGCTGAATAAACCCAGGATAGGTTTATTTTTTCCATTTTGAACGCGTGTGGGGGGCGGGGGGAGAGCTGGGGGAAAAAAAGCCGTTTCCGGTTTCTGTTCAGCAGTTTTTTTTTTGTTTTTTTTTTTTTTTTGTTACAAAGAAGCAGCCAGATGACCTGTTGATGATACATCTTCTGTCACTTTTTGTGCCAAAAGGCGCCGGTAGGTTAGTGGAGGTGAAAGCTTCAGCTGAACAGGCTACCCAGATTTTTGTTTGTGTATGTCGTCGTGTGGTCCGTGTGGCTTTGTAACGTTTTAGGCTGATGATTTCGGAGTGAGTAATGTGGTGCCAGACATCTGCACGGGACGCTTCCCCCTCTCCTCTCACCTGCCTTCCTTCCCCCTGAGAAAAAGCCCGTTTTATAGAAAATAGAGCACTTGTCATTGGAAAATTAAACCCTTCTAGTGCTGCATAAGTGTCCTAACTCCTTTTGAAGTCTATGAATGGCCAGACAGGAAGCTTTAGGAATGCGTTTTAGTTGTATATAGGCACCTACTGGGTACCTTAAGCTTAAACATCTCCTATTTCAGATGAATTTAACCTGTAGAAGCACGTGTGTTATGCTGAGTATAGTTTTGTAAGCGTGCCTAATGAATGTTTCTGTTCTTACTGAACACTGAAATATATTTCTCAATGTAGCACGTCACCATGCTAGTGTTCATCTTGGAAGTTAAAATTCTGAGTAACTACTAGTATGTCAGTTAAAGCAGAACTTAGATATTAGTTTAAAGTGTGTCTGCCACAACTGTTTTGTATTTTGGTGTCAATACTTGTTTCTGTTAAGAAACTAGGCATGGAAAATAGGATCCTTTCACTTCAGGATTTATAGCTAGAGACTGCATCTTTGTAGCTGCAAAATAAAGCATCACCTGCTTGGAGCCAGGGGTATTTAAAACTCTTATTAATTTGGAAGGAACTAATTATAAATATATTTTGATATAAAATGTCATCTCAGACAGGAACTCTGGAATACAGAAAAGCAGAAAACCTGAAGTCATTTGTAGATGCTAATCCATACCCTGAGCTAAAAAAGGAAGAATGAGGGTGTTTCATGAGAAATCAGTCACCTTTAAGTGCATTCTTTTAAGTGAAATGGCACAGTTGATTAGGAATTCCTGCAGGATGCCAGTAATTGGAGGTACTTGTTGCTAGCTGGTCACTGTGCACCTTGCAGGTTAGATAGTAAAAGTTTTGACTGTAGGTGGCATCAAGAGGAAAAAGTCCAGCTCTTTTGCTTCCCAGACATTCTTTCCCTAATCCCCATATTCACAGGCGTGCTGACAAACTGTTGAAGGAAGTGACAGCAAAGAGATGGTGTAGGAAGTAGGTTGAGCACTGCTAAATACTGAGAGAGTTTCAGTGGAAAAAAAGTAAGCGTGTTTCCATCTGATCTAGTTTGTTTCCTTTCAATCTACTGGTTAACAGGATGCACCAGTAAATCTCATACTCCTACTGTGGTCCCCTGGTTCTACTGAAATTAATATTGCATCCCCGATTGGGCCCAGTTAGTCTATCTGGATGGAAAGATTCATGGGGAAGAAGGTAAAATAGCAATTTAGTTCTGATCCCATGAGGTGAAAATCATGTCAGCTGGGCAAAGCTGAAGTGGCTTTGTGTCTCCCAGGAGACCATGGGCGGCTCGTGGGATGGATTTCCCTCTCCCTGTGCTGCTGTAGGCTCCAGTGGGAGGCTGGAGGTGGGCTGGAGCCATAAGGTAGCATTGCGTTTTTTGTGGCCTTAATGTTTTGCTGTGGCGATTAATAATCACAAGTGATTTTAAGTGTTTCTTGTTTGAAATGTTTGAATTGATGTATTCAAAAACCTGCCTTCCAGGTAAAAAAAAAGAAGAAAGTTCTTTGACATGTTAGAAATCATCCTTAAACTACAAAAAAAAAGCAAGCTCTACCTTGTTGCTGCTTTGTCCTAAAAGCAGTAAAAAATATTGACAATAACTTGATTTGCAGAAAAATTACAGCCTTGCACTATGAATATGTTCTTTACCAAGTACTTTGTATTTACATTGATTTGAAAAAGAGATCTTGCTTCAAATATGAAGAGGTGCTTCGATGTTTTGCACGAGTGAGTGCACAGCTTTTGGCTACCTAGGTGAGCCCTATGCCATGGACTTCTTTTGCTGACCCCTGTCATGTGATTGGGAGCACCAAATGTTGCTGGCTGCTCAAAATGACCTTTCTGGAATAACCCTGTAGTCATGAATGGGTGTAAAATAGTTGACTGGAAACTACAGACTCTACAGGAAAAGTCTTGTTGTCCTCTGCTGGCACCCTGTGCTGAAGGTAGGTCATCAATACCAGTCCTGCTCCAGCAATGTCTCCTGGCTGGCATACTAGGTGCAAACTGTGAAGGGAGTGTTCTGGGACATGGGCTCAAGTGTGAACTAGTCAGCAGCTTGTTTGAGTCAGGCTGAACACAGTACCTGGATGGAAGTATTTGGTTAAAGATTGATGGTATCCTCTGGTCTCTGCCGTGCAAGAATACAGTTCAGTTCATGAATAAGTAATAAAAGTTAATCTGCTGACCTTGTTTCTTAATCCATGCTGCTGAATTTAATCATAGTGACTTGACTGCCACCCATGGCATATACTTGTATAAATGCTGAGTTTTAGGCTCATCTCATGTACTCAAGAGCGAAGTGGACTGAACCTTGCAGGGCATTTCTGGCTGTGGTTTCAGGATTCAGAGTGTCTTATAATTGTACTGTCCTAATTGAAGGTATATGGCAGTTACCAGAGTAGGAGCTGTCAAAACCTCTTACCCTGGTTCCATAACTATATCCCCGCTGGGAAGAGGATTCATTCGATTCGTGCTCACATTGCAATACTTCCCTTGTTCACCAGTAGAGTATGTTGTAAAAGACTTTGGATATGTGTCATGCTGGCTCAAACTGCTCTTGATCTCCCTTGATGTTGGCTACACAGCTATGTCAACCAGATGTTTTTCTGTGCCGACCCTGTTTGTGGCAGATTAATTGCATAAATGTGTTTTTAGAAGGGGGAAAAGCACTCCTTTTGGGAGAAGTTTTTTAATAGTACAGAGATATTTGGGCCAGAGGTGCTGGTCTGGCTATACTAGGTAGGGTGGGCATGTATGTGTTTGTAGGAGCAATTGCACCATCTAATTGACAAAAGTTAATCAGAGTCCCAGATGTAGGCAAGCTTTGCTGATGGAGTGCTTTTGTCAGCCTGTTAGTTTACATATTTGGTATTCAGGGAGGTAAGCATGGCAGTTTTGGCAGAAAAGCTTTTGTCACTAACCCTGCATTTCCATTTGTGGGTCTGTAACATTTGCTATAGTGGCTGAGGCTCTGTGTTGTAGACAAGTCTATAGCACAGCACAGAAATGCACAGCAAGGAAGGTAGGAAAAGCTGAAGTTAAATAGACTTCAACCAGAAGTGATCTATCTACAGAATATTATTTTTGATGATTAGGATAGTTGATAGTATGAATAGCCACTAGAGCATGCTGTTTTGTGGATTGATTGACGTTTTGAGCAAGTGGGGTATATAAAAATATTTTGTAGATGCTTGCAAGATATGGGATTGGAGCAAGTTGGTTGAATAAGATTCTTTGGGGGATAGTTTATTGGAGATAGGATGTGAGGAGAAGATGGAATGAAAAAACCTAACCAAAACCAGAAAAACAATAAACAAAATATAAAGCCCTGCCTAGCCAAAGTTGTCTTTAGACCATCATCAATGGATTTTTGCTTCCATTGCAGATTGATTCGTGTGCCTGGATGTACTTAGCTGCTTGTATTTCAAGTATGCAATGTTTCTGCAACTATAAACCCCTTTGGGCTTTATTACAAACACTTTAAAATACTCTTTCCTGAGCCTGGATACCTATTTTCCTTACTTCATAGGCAAGGTGGGAGATAGAGTCAAATTCGAAGGGACTGATTTGTTTTCTGTTAAGACAACTGTGAAGACTTACTGTTGGCATCAGTGGAGCTCAAGGCCTGCAGAAGTCTCTGGAGGCGTAGTGAGAGCAAACTTAGCGATCCGATTCAAGCACTGTACCCTGGCCTGCTCGCCTTTTCAGTGTTCCTGCTTAATTGTCTGACAGTTCATCTGAACAGAGTAGCGTGGCAAGCAACTGGAAAGTAGCAGCTGTTGAGTTAGTTTCTCCCTCCCTTCTGCCAGCTTGTCCTCTAGGGTTACCAATCCCTTAACCTGGGTCAACAACACAAATGTCTTAATTGGTTTTTGGGTCAGGGCAGCCAAACTGGCATCTCTGGGATAGATCTAGCTTGAAACATTTCCGCCCAGTTGGTCATCTTTGTCCAAGAAGTGATCATCAATGGCTGGGCAGCATGCGAAGCACCTAGGTGGAACCGTGGGCTTTAGACGTGGAAACTAGTGTGCCTGTGTAGCCTGCACATAGGGCCCCCTTAGCCTTTAAGTCCGTTGGGATGCTGTAAGACAACATCAAACTAGTAACAAAATTAGGCTTAGGGTTTCTTGTGTTTGTAGTTACTTGTGTTAAGTAACTACATGTCATGCCTCTGACAGTTACAGACCTGTCCCAGAGAGCCTGCTTTCCCTGCCCTCAGTTCCTTCTGCTTTTAATGGTTGAGCAGTATAAAATAGTAAAGACTTGATTTTGAAATTGTACAAACTTTAGTACTTCATCTGTATTTTCTTTATCCTAAGACAAATTATTTGTGTTAAATGATAGAAGCAGTCCCTGAAGAATTCCTACTAAGAAATCTTAAGGTTCCTCTTCTCCTCTGTTAATATGTATACTGAGATTTTTGTATGATGCTACCTTGATATCCTTTCCACTTATCTGAAGCAGTGGTACTTCAGTACAATATTTTTTGCAAGAATAAATATTGCCTTAATCGTGGTTTAACACAAGATTCAACTGGGAAAATAAGTAATGTTTTTTTTTATCATATCATGTAGCTGAACTACTTATTTGGTATGAGGTCAGGGGAAAAAATGCAAAATGCATCACACATGGAGGCTTACTATAAAGTGATTTGCTTACTTTCAAAGAACTTGTTGCTCATTTTCCTTTAATGCACCTCTTGGGATAAGCTGCTAATTCTAAAAATATGTCAGTTCCGCCATTTCCCACTAATATATTTTTCCTTTGTTTGGCTTTGGTTTGCTTTTTCCCTGAGCCACTTTAAATACTCTGAGGAATGTTCAACATGGAAGAAAATAAATGCAGGTAGGTATTTGAGTTGCTGTATTTAGATTGCCGCTGTATTTCAAGGCTAGCGGAAGATGACTTTGAACTTCTGTTCTACAGAGAGAGTGCACAGGGCTTCAACCCTTAGCTAATGTCTCAGGGTATCTGCTTCCTCTTGGATCTGGCTCCTTTCAGCTGGGCAAGTGCTCTGTTTTGAATTTAGGAAAGAAAATGTAACATGCTACTAATGACGTAAAAAAGTCTTCTAAAAGAAACTGGGAGAGTTCCTCATGTATAGGAAACCAGAGTTGCTGACACTTCTTTGTGTGTGGGAAACCAGAGTTATGGACTGTTCAGTCAATACTGCTATTTCCATCTTCATAATCAAACCTTGATGGTAATTTGGTTTCAGATTTAGGAATGTCCCTTTCAGAACTTCACAAAAAGCTGTATGATGCCCACGTGTGTGTCTGTGCATGGCTTCCTTAAACTAGATATGCTCTAGTATAATCTGTCTTCTGTGCTTGAGTGGCGGGTGGCCTAATCTTAGCCCTAGGACACAAGCCTAGATGCAACCTAGGCTTGAATGGCCAACACACAGTGAGGCTGGTAAACTTGGGCTGGAGAGGAGGAGGAATGTTGCTTGCTGTACACTTGTTAATGATTTGGTATGTTCAGGTGACTTATTCTTTTGTCCTCTCTTTCTGCTTTAAAGAATTAATTGAAGCCACATGTAAAGACCATCTCTGGTTTTACCCAGAACAAGTTTCCTGCCTGTTCTCGCATTGGATATAGGTTCTGTTTAATTGGCATTGTAATGTTAAAATATTTTTAACATCAGTAGTGATGATTAGAAGTTGAATAGTTAGAGGGGAGAAGATAACAGTCAAA
>VZTV01102892.1:14634-29845 GCA_013400875.1 Anhinga rufa | reverse complement strand
GGGGAGGAACAACCAACAATAAAACTGTTGTTCTTTACTGTTTTTAATTAATTTAAAACTTTTGTAAAAATAGATGGGACACATAGGAGACACAAAAAATAAAAGCAAACAGAAGAATTATAGACTTGAGACTGACAAGAGCAGCAAAGGGGCTTTAAGGGGCCTGGTACAATTAAAGAAAATGTGAAACTATTGGGTTTGTACAGGAGCTGGTGTTTGGTGACATCAGGCTTACAGCAAAGATGTCAGTAAAGCACTCCCAAGTACTGTGAGTGCGGTAGGGTTGAAGAGCACTATTGGACATAGTGAGGAGTGCGGTAAGTAACTGCTACAAAAGCAAACACTTGAATTAAGCCCGAAACTGGTATTGGTCAACTCGAAGCCTGGAGGAAGCATGAGCCTCCCAGCTTAACAACCCTACTGATTTATATGGAAAAGCTACTATGAATGAGAAGCAGAGCTACTCAAACATGTCCTAAAATCAAGCTTGAGAACAGATGAGATGTAAATGAAACGTGCTTATGTTTTTTATACTTTAGTTGGTGGCAGGCAAACACAGTGCCAAGGAAAGCTGCCAAGGTCATGGCTGTGCTAGCACTCAGTAGTGTAAGCAGTAAGAGACAGAAGGTGCTGGTAAGTGGGAAGGCTTTTAGACCTTGAAGAGCCAATACCACTCAGGTTTGAAATCCTCAAGCTACATGAAGACTTGAAATAAAATCTAAATAGCATGCAATCCAAATACATACTTTATATGTATGAGATAACACATATATACAAAATTTTATTGTAACAAGAGTGAGCCAAGCAATGTCCCCTTTTTACACAGGTACGACTATTTCAAATAAGAAATAGAAATGGCTCCAGTTCATGGCAAACAGCTGATGGATCACTATGGTTGGAGATGTATGGATATTGGACAAAATGGCAGTCTGGTCTCTAGTAGACCAAAAGACTGGGAAAAACAGTGCTTGAGATAAAGAAATAGGTTAAGATGAGGCAGCATGGGTGAAATGTGTAAAAGAAAACAGGAGCTGCTCTTAACCGACAGATTGTCTTCCCATGGAGTTGCATTTCACTTTGCGTTAAATGTGAAACTGTATGTTCTTTGATGTTCACAACTTCCCTTAAAGATTAAGCCAGCAAGAAACATTGATGGTTCATGATTTTGGTCCTGGAATTGTAAAGGTGACCTCACTGATGTTATGTCAATTTATACCAGCTAGTAGTCTGGACAATGATATGGGCCCCTCATATCTCCAGAAAGATTTATAGTAGCTCAGAGAAAGGCAAATATTAAGAGTAGAGCAAAGAGTTAATTATGGTTGAGCTTAGTGTTTGCATTAATGTAACTACTGATTTTGGCGTCATTCTTTCAAATTTGTCTCAAGAATAGGTTATCTTTTGAGGCTTATTAGTGGGCAGCTACCTATTTAGCTGAGGGAAAGAAGTCTTTAGTTTAGAAAGAATTTATTTTTTTTTCCTGTGACTGAAAATGAAACGTAGGAGTTATCATCGAATTTGAACACTTTGTTTTCCATTATGGTATCTAGAGAAGAGTGCATCATCCCTGGGGTGCTCATCCCAGTGTCCAAAGGCTTTTTTCTGCTTTGGAAATGTCACTCAGAGGAGACGGGACACTCTGTAAACTCAGTACACTGAGCACTGAAGTTCCTTGTCTTCTTGAGTCCTCATCGCATTAGTTACATAAAAATCTAATTTTTAAAGAAATGTGACTGTTGGGCAGATTTGTTTGCTGATTAATCATTAGATAATTGGTGCAGATTACATTTTTCAGACTGCTGCTGAGTTGAGCCTAGACCAGAGTTCACACGAGCTGACGGTTGGTTGTTTCAGGCAGTCCTCTTAATAAAACCCTGATTCTATTACATTCCTGGTCTCTGAATGTAACAAATTCCTCTACCAAAGTTGATGGGACTCCAACCTCTCCTCACTATAGCCCTGCCTTGAGGCAGTAAGTGGGCTATAAATGTTCTGCTACTTCAGGACTAGGATGAATCAGCTGAAAAACTTCATATTAAAAGACATCTTAAGTTAGTCCGTTTTTAGTCACAATTCTTCCTGTCTGACTGTGTGAAGACCTGAGCACCTTGGTGCCCCGTTCATTTAATGGAGCCACTGGACATGAGTGATACTGAGAGCTGTTTTCAAACTGCTTCAATGTGAATAACTTTAAGCCCGTAATGTAATAAATCTTCCTTTGAATGTATGTAGACCACTATAAGAAGATAAGTGAGCTACCAGCTCTTTTCTCAAACACACTAACAATGTACTTGTTTAGTTGAATTTCTGGGGCAATTAGAAATGAAATTTTTAACATTCTCTTGACCAGAGAAGATGATGTGTGTTAAGATCGGTCTAAAGTTTGGGTTACACTTTTAAATGTATTTTGATTCAGATGAAGTGGTACTCTTGTTTGTGTGTGTGTGTATGTGTATATATGTTAAGCTTTCTGCTCTTAAATTCATCACTTTGCTGTAGAGGTAAGGAGGAAGACTGCTGATAACTCAGTTTGAGATTCTCATGGCAGAGAGGAGTTGGCCTTGTGATGTGCTCAACATTGAAAATGCTCCTCTGACCGTCTCCTGGCATGTGCACTCTGGACAGAAAGATATTTTGACATTTTTAATGTGATATAAAAGCATATGGGTATCCTCTTGTGGAATACAACCAACTTACATGTTTTATGTCACTCTGCTTTGAGACAGCTGGAGCTGAAGACAGGCTGTAATTATAAACACCATTAGTCCTTTCTATTCCCCCATCTGTGTGGACCACAGCCATCCCTCCTCCTGTGCTTTTAGACACACAAGGATGGCAGTCTACCTGCCCCACCAGCACACCATAGGGGCATTATAAGGTGTCAGGTAAACTGAGACACTGGCAGCTAGTCTTTTGTGTGTGTAAGACTGTGTTAATATTTCTTGGCTGTGCAAATATCAACTGAAAACGTGAATTATTGCTCATGCCATAAGATTTTTATGAAAAGGTCATAAGAGATCCTTCAGGTTATTATTTAAACACAGGCAAGAAAAAAGTAAGACCTAGTTGCTGTCATAAAGAGATGCCTTGGATCTAACACAAATTGTTCCAGGAAGATCTGAGAAAAGTCTGTGAGCTCTGGTCCTAACAGGAGTTTAACCTCTAGTAATTAATCTCTATTGACGGAAGATGAATTTCAGTGTCTAGTAAGAGTGGTGCAGTGGAGGGGTTTTTGTCTTTTCAAATGTGGTTTGACAAGAGCTTGCATGTAATGGTAAGAGGAGCACTGCCAGGGCAGCAGGGACGCATCCCCGCAGGAGCCTGTTTGCAGAGGCTGGGATGTCCCCAGGCATCAGGGCACAGCTAGGGTGATGGGGACTACATTGTGGGCAAGGCCATGGGGTGGGGGGTCCAAGGTGGGCACATGCGACGTGGTGGAGCAGCTTCCTGGGCTTTCATCACATAACATCAGCAGTGAAGGCTGTTGTCTTACTTTGGGCACCATCCCCAATGCCAGCATTGGAGAACGCGTGCACAGATGTTGCTGGTGACCAGTGGGAGGATGCTGCAACCCTCCCAGCTGATTTTGTAGAGCTGCTGGGAGAACCGATGGTTGGAGGGTGTTCAGTGTGAGTGCACTGTATCCAGATTAGCCTTCCAACCCAATGGCTACTTAAATCACTCCCCAAACACCCTCAGAGGAAGAGGGATCACCCAAGTCAGCACCGAAAAGTCTTTTGCGGTCATTAGTGCTGTCCCCTGTGCTGCAAGCTGCCTGCAACAAGCATGTCAACATCTCTGTGATGTGCTCAGATTTCAAAGGCATCCTCCCAACCAGCTGCATCTGAAGAAATGGAGCAATTTTTAATTTTTTTTTTAAATATTTTTTTTTTTAAGATACCATGCCAAGCCTTTTGAAATGAAAGCTGGGGCAGGCCTAGTGGAGATTAATGTAGGAAAAATGCTGCTGGCTTGATAAGCCACAGATGTCTCTGAGATTTGCTGAGGCTGTTGACAGCTCATGATGGTTTGCAGCTTGCAAGGTCCCCCTGCCCCAGGACCAATGCACTGGATACGTGGCTGGTGGCATGGGGCCGGGTTTGGCCCAGCAGGGTTGTTGGGTGAAGGGTTTGAGGAAACCTGGGAGAAAAACTGAGAGCTTTAGACCTGGTCTGGACCCAGACTGTCATTGCAGGGTTTTCTTATGTGTTGCACCTATTAAAGCAAAAGGAGTGACATTTTAAAAAAATAACATCACTACTGGCAACAGTTTTTGTAACATTGTAATGGGAAGGCATGTAAGCTGGTGAAATTCTATGAAAGCATAAGATGGTAGTGGAAACTCGGCCTATTGCACTGATCTCAGGGGACTGAGAAGGTGACTTATGTTGGTGGAATCGATCCCAGTGGGTAGACAGGAGCTGCGCTTCTGTTAACTCTGCATACATAATTAAAGCTATGCAATTTCTTCTAGAGAAGACATTAATTCAGTCTGTTAGGTAGTACCAGTAATGCTAACAAATGGGCAGCAACTTGTTGTTTGCCCTTCTTAAGAGCATCCTCTCATCAAACACCGGCATAGCAGCTATGCAGAGTGTGACAGGAGGTCCCCCTGCAGCCTGGTAGGAAATGGGGTGGTCTGCGTTGATGAGAGTTTTTGTTCGAAGCCGAAATGATTTCTTCTCATTTGTCCTCACCTCCTTTTCCTACCACTGAGACTGTGTCTGAAATTTTGTAATTGACAGAGGAGTACTAAAACTCTCAAATCTCAGCCCTGAATGATAACAGTCACTTCAGAGTCTAATTTTATACATGAAGTTAGGATCTCTATCTCTCTATCTCTATCTCTTCTCATCTCTATCACTTATTTTTTTTTTTATAAATATTATTTAATTCTCATTTAATGAGTCACTTTACCACCTTGTCATTTAGGATTTCAGGTGGTGTCGGGGTTTTTTGGGTGTGGGTTTTTTTTAAGAAAACATTTTTAAAATTTCTTCTGTCAGCTCATGTTTGTGTTGCTTTGTTTTTAGAAAGTTATAGATGAGTGCCTATATAAAAATATAATGAAATTCNGAATGATAACAGTCACTTCAGAGTCTAATTTTATACATGAAGTTAGGATCTCTATCTCTCTATCTCTATCTCTTCTCATCTCTATCACTTATTTTTTTTTTTATAAATATTATTTAATTCTCATTTAATGAGTCACTTTACCACCTTGTCATTTAGGATTTCAGGTGGTGTCGGGGTTTTTTGGGTGTGGGTTTTTTTTAAGAAAACATTTTTAAAATTTCTTCTGTCAGCTCATGTTTGTGTTGCTTTGTTTTTAGAAAGTTATAGATGAGTGCCTATATAAAAATATAATGAAATTCATAATTTCTTGACATTTTCCACACATACAGATGTGTGAGATGCTGCCAGTTAGACTATTTTTGAATCAAGCTTTGTTGTCTTCATGAAACCAAGGCCAAGTACTTCACTGATTTGCGGAGATAACGTACACATGAAGTTATCCCTTGCACGCTGTCACTGACCTTTCATGCAGAAATTCCCTGGGAGTCTCATCCTCTGCTTGGATAAAGGTTCTTCTGAATCTGCATTCTTGCATGCCATGATATTGTACGTTCAGATTTATTTTAGACAGAAAATGAATTTAAATAAATTTGCTGTTAGTTTTAATTTTGAAATTATGCTTTTTTCATCACCTTCAAATACCTTTGCACATAGTGGTGTTTTACAAGCAACTTCTTGGTACCAATACTTTCCACACCTGAATGACAGATTGGAATTGGTACAACCCCAATGTCCAACAAGTCTCAGGCAAATGCAGAAAATTGCTTTGCCAAATTGTTTTGAAAATAATTTGAACAAAAAAAAACTTGTGGTTTTTTTTTTTCCTCACAAGAACAGCAAAGTTTTCTATAAATTGTTTAAACACTAGGTAAGAAAGTATATTCACATTATCTTAAAATGGATGTAGTGATTTAAAGGCGAATTTATCTCTAATAGGAATCTTTGCATATGCTTATAAATTAATTAGCAAAGATTCAGGCCTTTCTCTCATCTTTGTAATGCTGCCATTTTTTTCCTAGTGGCAGCCTCTGTTGCATGCCCAGGCTGGTACAGTTTGCCTTGAGCCTAACCAACAGCCCACGGTGCGCTTGCATGAGGCAGGGGATATTTAGCATATACATGTTTGTTGGGGAACCTTGGGCGTTGGTAGCACACACGTTTGATAGAGGCAGCTGAGAAATAATTTCCATAAATGATAAGAAAACTTTTATTCCTTATACCATCAAAAGTAGCAATAGTTTTAGGGGAGTTTTCAAGGAAAATGGCATGAAACTTATCAACAATGTAAATTTAATTATGCAAAATATTTGGATATTTAAGAAAGAAAAATGAAAATTGTAATTTCAATTCCTCTATAAAATAAAGAGGTTCCAACATTTTTTTGAGCAGGTGAGAAGGATGGAGACTGGCTATGTTATATACTATCTATGAAACCAGCTTGATCTCATAGATCTTTCCAACATCCTGTGCTCGCAATATGGGGGAGAAATGAAAACTCTTATAATTGGGCTCATCTGATTCTTATTTATGCTTATGAGCACCCAAGAGATTGGCATAGCAATAGTAAAGTAAATACCCGATGCCCTCTTGTACCATCATGGTATTAGCAAAGGAAACGCTGTTACCTGCGTTTGCAAAGGGGTAACTGAGGCACTGCTAAACTGAGCCCCAGAGAGGATTTTTTTTGTCCGCTTGCCTCTTTGTGGCTTGCCAGCACAAAGAAATCTTCTGTTCTTGTTGGTTTTGTGGCTCCTGTGGGGCTCTCGGTAAAGCTCCCATGTGTTACTGTCTAAAATCCTGTATCCTTGGGTGGCATTTAGACCGTCAGTACTCAGGACGTTGTTTTTCCTTACCCAGAGGAATAAATGATTAGTTCATCTGCTGTAGATTGGTGTGCACCTTTGTGAGAAAATCCGACAATGTAAATGTAAATTCAACTCTAGGAGTTTTGTGATGGGCAGCAGGGTAAAAATGTCCCCTGTTTGGGGTGGGAACGTGTCTCCCTATCTCCAGACAAGGGTTTTTTTCAGGTAGCTTGTCTGTTGTGCTAAGCCAACCTGCAATGGGGATTTCAGCACTGTTTACGGCTTTATTATGTGAGTCCGTAGGGCAAGACGTAAGCGCATGTCTTATGGCATTCAATGGATGAGTGTTGAGTAACTTACGCACTCTCTGAGTTTTTGACAGACCGCTGTGCTGTAGCTGAACTATGACTTCCAAGTAGTTCTTAGTGCCTTGAATCTTATTTTCATGCTCTTAATGGTTATGCTTTTTAAAGCCATTATTTGTTGGGTGAAATGGGTCTATCATCTGAAAATGTCTTAAAGAAGTGGGTATCTAAATAAAATTGCTTGTGAAGTTTTCTTTGTGGAAATAAAAATACAAAATTTGCCATATAAAATGTTAGGAATGACAGTACTACATAAAACCCCTGCAGGACGGTGTGGGGTGGTTGGTTTTGGTTTGGGTTGTTTTTTGGTTGTGTGGGGGTTTTGGTTTGGGGTTTTTTTTTCTTTTTTGTTGTTTAAAGAATAATGGAGGAGAGTAATTTATGCCTAGATAATTAGTGGTGTTTTACCACTGAAATGTACACCACTTGGAGGAATAGTCACTGGAGCCTTTCACACCTGCACAGGGTATGAAATTCCAAACAATTAAAACAATTAATATTTCCTCCTCCTGAAAGGAAGTCTATTGTGCCTTAGCAAAAAGCATATTGCAGGAGTGAAAACAAATGTGTTCAAGCAGAATGTGTGATAAATGGGAAATGTACTGTCAAAGACTTTCTGCCACATCTTTTCATTCCCAAAACTAAAAATGGAATAACTTTGTGAGCAAATGTCACTTGAATTTATTGTAGTATTCGTTCTGAAAGGCGCTGGTGGTTATCTTTGGTTTGTTGTTGGGGGTTTTTTTGTTTGTTTGTTTTAAAGAATGGTACCAGGGAGTTGTGTGGTTTTGCTTGTTCTTAAAAACAGAACAAAAAAATGTACAGTGCCATTTGGTCTTTTGGTTGAGAACCAAAAAACAAGTAGCACGGGGTTAAAAGTCATCTAATAACTTGTCTGTATTCCTACTTATCTTCTAGCTGAAAAAAACTGTAGAAGAGGGAATACCATGCAGGTTTTTATGTTAAATATTAATTTAACTTTGTCCTGTCCTTGCTGCATAGATGTTCACTCTCTGTTTCTCCAAAGCGAGGGAAGAAAGACGGCAGTATATCAGTCACTTCATTTTTACACTTGCATGTTCTTTAGATGTCATTAGATTTTTAGTTGTTACATTTAAAAAATTTTATATGTACCTTGGCAAAATGAATACCTAAAAGAAGGATCTTTTAGCTGACAGCTCCAAATGGGTGTTTGTGAAAGCATATTAAAATTATTTCTTTAGAAGAGAAAAGGAGATGAGTTGTTTGACAGAAAGAAAAAAAAAAAAAGCATTTGAGTTTCACTAGTTTGTGGTTTTGTGGTCACCTTTGTAGAGACAGGGTGAAAAAGCATTTAAGAAAACAAAAGCTGAAATCCTTTGCACCCCTGGTGCAGGGCAGGAAGAGCGGCCTGTGCTCTGCAGGCGCTTGGTGCCATCCCTCTCCCAGTTCCCTATTTTTGGAAGCCTCTGTAGAAGGTCAGTGGGAAACATAACCCCCGGCTCCTAAGGCAAAAGCAGCCTGGATTATCATTCACGAGAAACTGAAGACGGATTGCTAGTAGAGAGCAAACAGTTACTCTGGTAGTATTTCCTAGATGAATGCAAGCAGCTTCAATTTTTTTTTGTTCAAAATCAGTTGCTGAATTAAAAAAATGTTTCGCTTTATTTTTTTCCCTTGCTTATATCTAATGTTTGAAATCTAATCACTGTTCCTGAGAAAATATTTCAGAAAACTATCTAGATAAAGCCTTTTAATATAAATTTTAAGAGAACAGCTATTTGTCAATTTGATAAGAATAAATCTTTTATACATCAATAGCCATATACTTTGTTCTTTTTCATGTGCAATTGCTGCACTTACATTAAGAAGTGATAAATACCTATATTGATACTTTGTGTTTTATTAGAAATAGCTATTAAAAGAAAAACATACAGCGGATCACAAAAGAGTTGTTTGGAAATTCGTTTCCCTGATGGTTGCCTTGTATTGAGGCTCCTTGGCACTGGTCTCTCTGGTCAGACTGGGATGCACTGGACAAGAACTCGCTTCCTGTATCTGTGAGCTGTGCTGGTTTTTGTCCCTAACAAAACAAAACACAAAAAGAGCGAGTGTGAGGGATTGGGATACAGGGGAGAGTCAGGGTGAGACACATGGAGGATCTGACTTGAGGTTTTGGTCCCAGTATGCCTGTGCCCATCCTAGTCTTTAGCTCCCGCTCCCTAGCAAGCGTGCCTTCCCAAGTGCAACAGTGCTGGGTTTTGCCTGTTGTGGCCAGGGCTCTGGTCTCCAGCACCTCCCTGGTCGGGAGCTGTGGCTTTGCCCCTTGTGCCCATCAGTGCTGTGACTCTTGTAAGAAATCTCAGTACATGCCTTCTCCAAGGATTTGTGTTGTCTTTTAAAAAATCTTTTTAATATTAACTAAATTCTTAACGTATATTTAGAAGTTGCATTTGAAAATTCTATCCTTCAGAAGGGTAAAAAGTGCCAATTTCATCACTTGATGAATACCAAAAGCTGATTTATGCCTTCTTTTGACACTCAGTCATGCAGCAGAGGCAAAGGAGCAGCTGGTAATGCAACCAGTAGAAGTTAAAATAAAGAGGAGGAAATGCTATATAACAGAAGCAGAGGGGTATTATTAGCTCCTGCACTCTGCTAGAGATGATCCAAGGAATGAGAGAAGCTCTTTGGGAGGCCAGGGAAATTTCCCTGAGGCTCCTGTACCCATCTCCCGCACACCAGCTTTCAGGACCAGTGTTTCCCAGCAGGAGCCAGTCTGGACCAGGCTGTGCCATGACAGAGATGAAGGGTGATAGATGTAGAGAGGTGCTGGGCAATCCCACAGCCAAGTCCAACGCTTGCGGTGTGTCTTTGCTAAGAGGGATTTCTTCAGTGTAATTAAGTGTGCTAGATAAGAGATAAAAATGTCATGAGCTGAATTAAAACTGAACTTCTTTCTGCATGTTGCATTATCAAATGGGGCACAACCAGGATGACCCTTCAGTTGAAGGCAGGCGGCAAAGCCTAGACCCACTGGACAGACATTGATGATTGCACCCGGACTGCAATGCTCAGAGCAGGCCGTGTCAGTAACACATGGAAAATCAGGATCCCTGTTACTGTCCTGTACAGCCCTCTGTCATGGGAAACGTAGGGCAGTCTGTCTCCTAGCCTTACTGAGCTTGCTCTTAGGGCCTCATATGTCTCTGTGAGAAACCGCTCCAGACATTGATTGCTCTGACAGTGCAACCTCCTCTTCTTTTTTCTTCTATTTGACCACCTGCTTCCTAAGATGAGCCCTCTATCCCCTGAGCTCAGCAGGCTGGCAAAGAACGTGAGGTGCTGTAATGTGTACAAATACAAATTTCTGCAAAGAGTGAAAAGGCATTAACATTAATAATATTTACCTTAAAAAAGCCCAAAACCCAACCAAACCAAACCATCCAAAAAACCCCACAACACCCATCCCAACTTTCTTAAAACAGAAAGAAGGTTTTCACATAGGATACTGCATAAGGAGCATTTAAAAGGTCAAAGAAAGAATTCAAACCCTGGAAAAGATACATGTGACACCAAATGAGGCCAGGTCTGGCTCATGATGGTTTTTGTGACCCTTTGCACATATTCCAGATGAAAATCCTCTTTCTTAAATATTGAGAGAGTTGAACCATACCCAATGCACTGAAGGAGATACCGTTGATGCTTGCGTAGCAGCACGAATGCTTCCCTGCGTCTGCCGAGGACTCTTCTTATGATACAGCATAAGATAGCATTCTTGTCTTCGTAAGTACATCGCGGTGATGCTGATAGTTATTGCAGGATCAGCTCGGGCACACAACTGCTTCTCAGTCATTGGCAGCTTTTAGTGAGCTATCAAACTGTAAAAATAAACCCTTGCAATTAGTCTCGTGCATTTAACATTGTGTTTTACACTATGGAAAGGTCACCCTCACTTGCAATTTTTTCTCAAGTTTAGCCAGTTCCTTGCATACAGCAGCCCCCAAATTCCTTTCTGCTGGCAATGCTTTTCAACTTAATTCATTAAAAGATTTTGCATTTTTGTCTCAAGATAGTGAAGGAAAATACTGACAGATCTGTCCCATAACTACTCTTGACAACTTCTGCCAGTAATTTTTCTCCAACCTGATACTTCTCAAAAATACTCATTTCCATTTTGTCTTGGCTCAACTTCTCATACAATTTACAGTTTCTCTGCTAATCTGTAATCCTCTTTTGAGTAATGTTTCTCCTGTGTCACCATGTCAAATGGCTTATTAATGTCCAAACATGAGAGATCTCTTACATCAGCTTTCTTTTGATAAAAGTTTTCTAGAAGAAAAAAGTTAATTTAATTGGGTACATACAATACTTGGTAAGCCAGCTGAAGTTGTACACTCGCTTTCCCCTTTGTCTTGTCAAGCTTCTCTCTCCTTTCCTTCAAGATTTCTTCAAAAGCATTAAATACTTAAATGTAACACTTTGGAGTAATTTCTTTGAGTTCTATTTTTAAATATCGGCACTATATGCTTTTTTTGTCAGCTGGAAGCCTCTGTGACCTGGAAAACTTATCATAAAAGCTTAATGTAGCTGCTTCTGCCTTTCTTTCGCTTCTGTGTCCACCAACCTGGATATATTAAATTTCTTGAGTTTTGCTTCTATCTTAGTTATGATCATCTCATATCCTCATTGCCATTATTTATATCTCCCTGATCTATCTTGAAAACTGAGGTCAAGTTCTCATTTAAAGCTGTATCTAGATCACCCTCAACCTACGTCCCATCTGTGTTGTATGACACCCTTTTTTTCCCTTTAACTCCCTTGCTGTTGTCCTCTTCTTTGTACACAACAGTCGTCTTGTTCTGAAATACAACTCTGCAAATTTGCAAAATGGCATTTTTTCAAATTGTATTAAAAATAGAATAATTTTTTATAGACAATGTGATATTTTTCATATACCTTAACTTTTTAAAATCCATTTTGCACTTTTTAAAATCAAGCGTGTATTTGTGTCATCTTAGAAAGTGAGGTATGTTTTATTAACTTAAAAATGAGCCGAAAAGCAACAGCTCCCAAACTGCAGATTGAAAATGAGTTTGTCCTGAGCAAGTGAGATGGTTTTGGCAGCAATTGCACTAAACAGGGTTTTTCCAGTCTTGGCTGCTAACATGAGATTCCTTGTTTAGGATCACATTGCTTGTAGATTACAGAATTGGCCACAGAATAGACACAGTACTCAAATGACAGATTTGTCCAACCTGTGCCGTGTTACAGGAAATGGAGCCATGTTTTGTAAACCAGAGCTAATATTTTCCATCTGTAACCAAGTACAAGACTGATGAAGGACATAAAGAGTATTCTGCAAAGGAGAATGACTGGAAGAAGAAATCCCTAGTCTTAAAAAAAAAAAAAAAAAAAAAAGGCATTTCATTTTTATTTCTCTCGTTACAATTTGTAGTGTCCTGAAAAATAGTTATTCTTTTCTAGAAAAGTGTGCCTTAAGCAGCCCAAAGCAGCTACGAGCAGATTCTCCAGAGAGACTTTTGTAGCCCTTCTGCACTTTATGAGAAAACATTTCAATTTAGTAGTCGACTTTGTAACATTCCCATGAAAAGGCGTTGAGTATGTTGTTGGGCAGAATTTCAAAGATGGGTCAGTTATGGTGTGCTTCCTGCCCCCCTCCTAACAGGCTCTGCCAAATTTGAGCTTTCTAGTATACCCAAACACATATGTTATGAGAAAACCAAGACTCCTACCTCTGTTTTACCCCAGCAATCCCCACTGAATGTGACAAATCTAGAAATGAAGTGCTAGATATTGGGCATAAAAAGCTTCCTATTTCTCACACGAAGAATGAGCAATGGTAAATATTTAACATGTTCCCATTTCCACAAATGCCTTAGTACTTGGGGATAGTCAACTTCTGGTTACTGTTAATAGATATTTAACTTATCATAGTGCTAAAAGGTCCCACTGAAGTACCACTTCCCATCTGGGGACGGGGGAGATGGGCTCTCCTAAACCACTGAAGAGACACCTATGTTAGAGCTGCTCCTCTTTGATTGATAGCCAGTGGACAGAAATAACAATGCATCCCTTCCTGAAGTAGGCATCTCCAGTAGGCTGGGTGAATCCTGCCCTCAACTGGCCACTTCTTTTCCCTGATTGTAAAGGGAGAGCTGCAGATCTTTACATTGTATGTTCCTGATCCTCAAAGTTGCTGAGCATCTTGCAGCCTGTGAGTGTAATGTGTGCATACCTGCTCTTTTCTGATTTGTCCTCTCTAGAGAAGAGCTTGCTGGGAGATGCTCTTGCATTTTCAAAATTGGTTTAGAGACAAGGGGAGGCTCTAGCTGGGGTGGCAGCAGGGTACTCCTCTGTCAAGCTCTTGCTGAACTTGTCACACGTGGACCAAGTGTGTATGGACAGGAGTTCACATATGCAAGACTGGAACCATGTTTTAGAAGACAGGGCCAGAAGTGCCAGTGTGAAAGTGAGAGCTGTGTAAGATTTAAAAAAAACAATCAAAACGGCCCCCAGTGGATGACAGCAGGGTACACGCGGGGAACTGCTTGCCAGGCTGGCCCTTCCAGGGCACTGAGGCAGTGTACCCAGCAAATGATGCTGGTCTTGTGCGGAACAGACTGCTGCAAAGCTTCATGCTTGTGGAAGGGGATTTCTAGAAGGGCAGAACTTGGCTTGAAGTATTTCTCTGTGGTTGTGGTGCCTGCAGCAGTCATGGGGCTGTGTTTTAACCACAGTGTGAAAAATGCTGTACGTATAAAGTAAGCAGTCCTCTGCCTAGTTATATTTGATAGCAATGACTGTGCAAAGCCCATGAGGGGCTGATTTATGTTTTTTTACAAAAAGATTGTCACTTCTATAAAGCATTGCATGCACTTCTACCCTAATTTCCACCTGCACAGAGTAGCATATGGCTAATCCAGGACTGTGATGGAGGTGTACAAATACCGTAAAGTACTCGTAGAAAGTAGGTTTTATGTGTAAAGATTAGCAAATCACTGGTGGGAAATGCAACTCAGTTATGTGTTTCAAGAGAAATAAACTAGCAGAGGTGACTTTCTTTTACCAGACACTGGACCTAGCTGTAAAATTTCAGTTACTAATTATATATTTCTGATATATATAGAGAGACAACTTATTTAACTTCTCAGTGCTTGTAGCACACAAAGTCTTTCAAGTAAAATTTAGTGTCAAATGAAATGGTTTACTCATAGTGAGTAACAAGCTTTTCCAGGAGGAAACTGCTTGTAGTGATGTTACAGCCCAAGCCTTCAGTAGGCTATCTAAGAGAAATATGGGTACCCTCTCAAATAGCAACAATATTAGGGACTGTTACTTCAGGAAACTGTTGCCCTGCCTTAGGTAGGGAGTGTATATTAAAATAGTGATGGAAAAAAAAATTAGAGAGAGTCTGTGATTAGTAGGTGGTTCATCTGGGGAAGGGGTACCTGCTTAAGCTGACTGCTGTTCCAGCCTGGGAGTCTGTGCTGGTCTTACTGTAAACTAACACTCTGAGCAACAGTCTGGGACATAGTGTGGTATTTGTAACTACAGTTCAAGTGAGTGAATACTAACCATTCAAATTAGCCTTAAAGAAAGGGTCTGAGGTGTCTAGCTATGGGGGGGCGGGGGGGTGTTGCTTTTTTCCTGCATTTTCATCTGGTAAGAGTGAGAAAAGTTTTTTCCAAATCTTGAATTTGCTTTAGTTTGGGGTTTAGGATAAGAGCTCTCCTTGGGCCAAAAAGTAGGTGTACTTGTGTGCTTGGTAGTATTAATTCCTTTAGAGTGAACAGATATTTGTTTTAATGTAATAACTTTTTCACCTTTTAAAGCAATAATCATTGATGCTTGGTATTGCTTTTGCTAAGGTGTCGTGGTTTAGCCCCAATCAACAACTAAGCACCACGCAGCCGCTCGCTCAGTCCCGCCACCCCTGTGGGATGGGGGAGAGAATTGGGAGAG
>VZTV01102892.1:2938-14541 GCA_013400875.1 Anhinga rufa | reverse complement strand
GCTTCTTGAGCACCCGGCAGAGCATGGGAGGCTGGAAAAGTCCTTGACTAGTTCAGCACTACCCAGCAACAACTAGAACATCAGTGTGTTATCGGTATTGTTCTCATACTAAGTCCAAAACACAGCACTGCACCAGCTACAGTGAAGAACATTAACTCTGTCCCAGCTGAAACCATAGCACAAGGTTAAGTCTAGAGTTCAAGCTTTGCTTAGGTTTGATTTGAGCAACAGAGAAACCTCATTATTAACAGTTCACGTTACTCACAGGGAGACGGGACGGCAGAGCCCAGTATCATTTCCCACATCTCCAGCTAGGAGGAATTAGAAGAGCAGCACTTTGGTGGTTGCAGTGTGGGAATGAAATTAAGTTTGGGATTGGTGAGCTTTTTTGACCGAGATAACAGAGACATGCAATAAAGCTAATCCTCACAAAACAAGAGCTGGTGTTGGAGTAGCTAAATGCTGCCTTACTCTTTCAAAGCAGGTCATAGACAGTTGGCTGTCTCTATTTACCGGGTCAGGGCTTAGGGTAGTGCGTTTTTCTGGCTGGTTCAGATGAAAGCTGGTTGTCTTGGCCGGGCAGTTTAAGGGTAGACAGTAGCTGTCTCAGGCACAGGCTGCTCCTCCTGTCTGGCAGGCTGTGTTAATTTTAAGATTAGTAACAAAGCTGGGAAACAGGGTTGTGTTAGAAAAACAGAGGTAGCTGAGCCAACATAACTAGTGGATCTTCTAATGTTTGTTTGCAGCTACAAGATAAAGGCCTGCTTTAGCAGACACGCAGGTTTCTGTTTAGCATTTACCAGAAATACCCATGATGATTGTGACTAGGTCTGCTGATTGTGCCTTTGTGTAGGAGTAGAATTGGAGCTAGCTTTATGGCTGTCAACACAGGGGCTTCACACAGATGTTTATTGTAGGTACATAGTCCTGCATAGGTCAGATGAGAGCCAGCACTTGCAGGAAACTGCTCCTATTTAGAGGAGGGTTAAGTTTTAGTTTTCTGAAACTGAACTAAACACTGCTGTAGTATTAAGGAAGGGGTTAGTGCTGAGATGGAGACTCCAGTTCAGAAAAGCTGAGGCTGTTGGTTCAGTTCTTGGATCCTTGTACTTAAGGCATTCTCCTTTTCCTCATCCAACTTTGACTAATCACGTCCCCTGTTGGTCAGAGATATGCCATCTCGCTAAATGGGGCCAGCCCTGCAGCTCCTACCACCAGGACCCTGGCTGCTCCCCCTAACTGGTTTGCTAGTTTTGATTCAAGAATGACTTACCAAAGGTTAGATCTAGTGACAGCTAGGGATGGAGGTTAGTGGTGGGACTGCAGACTTGCTTCTGCTCTTTGCCCTGCCTTTCAGGTTTAGGCTGGAGGCTGGGGCTGGGTATGTGGTTATCTAGTGACTCATCCTGGGGCAGTGCTTGCAGGTGGGATTAACACTGGATTAAGTAGAGATATGGGACAAGAAGGAATTAAACACCTTATTTGTTCAGTTCTTCCCATTGTTTCCCATTTTGGGAAATTTACTTTTCAGCCTGTGTCCAACTCGCTCGGAAGCTCCTTTTGTGGGTGATATGTGAATCTCCGAGCGCAGCTCTGACCCTTTACATTTCTTTTCAATGGTAAATTGTTATTTATAGCAAGAAGTTTGACAGAGGCTGTGGAATTATTGGCTGTATGTTTTATAAAGCAAGCCAAACGAGGAACAAAAATAATTTGGATTCAAATTCCTCTAAGCCCAAGCTCTCCATTAACTCTGCTGCTATTCATGGGATCCATAAAAATCTCCATTAAAGCCTTTCAGATTTGTTCAGTTGTTCTATTGTCTTGCAGAATTGGACCTTTAGTCCAATTAAAACCTGCAAAAATAAGATTTTGATGTAGCTGGAAATTTGATAGCAGACATGGAAGACGATGGAGCATAAACTGTTACATTGCTGCCATGTGAGGACGCAGACAGCAGGAATATGTGGAGCAAAGCGGGACTAGTGGTGTTACTGTCTGGGAAAAGCTGTTGTGTTTTGCAGTTTCTCCAGGCTGGGGAATGACCTGGGACACCCTGGAGACATACCTGGGCACCAAGTCAGAGTCATGCGCAAACACGTGGCAAGGGACAGACTTGCACTTGGCCCTGACCATTTGCTTTGCCATTTGCACAGCAAGTAGGCTGGTCACCGTGCAGGTAAATTAAGAGGCTGCCATCTTCCTGTGGCAGGAGAGAGAGCCCCTGGGGCTAGGAAAGTCATTGAGAGGGCAGTAAGAAGAGCCAAAGCCAGATGGGATTGTAAACTGCTGGGAAAACACTAGGGAAGAACAGGGAAAACAGTTTTAATATTCATAAATATTATCTGCATCAAACTATATATATCTTGGTGTTGTGAAAAGCTTTGGCAGTGCTTTGCGAAGAATTAGGTCTGCAGTGAAATGGGAGCAGATGAAAAGTGGAAGTGATTGAGCTAAACGCTGGTGAGGTTTTACCCTTCCAAGTGTTCATATGGGGCAGCTTGTGGTGTCCTGGTTTTGATCACCTGCTTGCTGCTGATTATTTTCCCCTTCCTCCTTGGACTTTAATGGTGCAGCAGTCTGATGAAGTACTGGGGCTGTGTGTGTTGAACCAGAAGGTCCTGGGAGGTGTTCTTCCTGCAGGGTGTATCATCCACACTTTCCTTGCCATGGGGGACACCCCTGAAGGCTGATATTTCATATCGCCACGTTGCCGTGACCCTCCGTGACAAGGAGAAAATTTCAGTTGCTAGCCTCATTGGGTTGCAAACCTTTATGAATACCGCAACTAATAGCCTGGGTAAGTGGAAGATTAATTTCTATACCACCTGGCGGCAAGCTGTGGATTAGGCTGCTGTCCCTCGTGTGGGTTTAACATTGGAAGAACAGGGCACTGGAGTACCCAGACAATCGGCCTCTTGTTTAAACAATGAGCTTCTCGGTCTTGTTAGCCAGGGCTCTTAAATTTTCATTTTATTCTGGTATGCAGGCTTGTGTGATGTGGAGAATTGCTTCAGCACAGAAAGACTATAAACCTGTTCAATTAAAGGAAATGCTCAGATCCAGCTGTTGGCGTCCCATGAATGCCAGTGCTCCTTGCAGAGTAAATAAGACCGACACACTCTGCCCTTGGAACAGATATGATGATCTGTGCCTTAGTTCTCCTGAAAAGAAGAGCCTTTGTTGGGAAAGGACAGTTGGGGAAAAGGGGGAGAATGCAAAGCTTGGTGCAGAAAATGCCCAGTGAGATGACAAGCAGATAACAGTGAGGTCTCTAAAGCATGAGCCTAGTAAAAAGGCACTGTAGGAAGCACGTACAGTACAAGCTCCTGTTACAGCTATAGAATCATCTTGTAAATTTTGAAGGCTTTCCTCTCTTATGAAAAGATAGGTTGCAGGGGAACTTAGCCTATGCTTTCACTTCCAAGAAAGAGGCTAACAAGCATGGCTATGGTGTGTGTGCATGGGCCCTGGGTGCAGGAGCGCACTGCGCTGTTTTTGTCTGGGTTTTCAGTCTTGGTTTTGGCGACATGTCACTGCACTCATTCATGGGCAACAGTGGTGGTAATTGGCCACTCCAGGTGTCTTTTTGTAATCTTGATCTGTCTACCCATGTATTTATTTACATGTAAACAAACATATATGTACTTGTGTGGCTCTGTGTGTGTGTATATATAGCATTTATGTACATGCACATATAGAAAAAAGCAAATGCCTGACTTCCTTGCCAGGCTGAGAATGGGCTGCAGTGCTTTCAAGCAGTGCAGAAGATGCAGTGGCCATTGGGTCAAAGCTTTGCATCTTTTCCGCTGTGTGATTCTTGTTTGAGGCAGCAGCTGAGCCCACAGCCTCTGTGCAGGCAATTTCGCTGAAAAAATGCCCTCTGTATGTGCCCAGCAGCCTTCAGCCTTTTCTAGTAGATGGTGAAACACTGGAAGACCTTTAAAGGACTGCAAAGGAGGGAAGGAAATTACCACTTCTAAGTGGGTGTGACTAGCACTCATTATTATTATGTGTATTTTAAATACCCACTACTAGTAACAAATGGAAAAAGCTGGTTTTTTAAAATCAAAAAAATAAATACTTCTACCATTCAGCATGATGTGACGGTTTTCTTTCAGCTAAGTTAAAAGTGGCAAAAACAAAGAGTCCAGTGGATGAGGTGGCATAAACGGGCCTGCTGCGCTCTTGGCCCACGCTGCCCTGGTGTGCGCCACCCACCCCATGTGCCACTTGCACCACGCATACCACCATTACTCGTGTGGCCCAGGTGAGTGCTGCGTACTCGCACACGACACAGTACTCGCATTGCGCAGCTGCGGCACAAGGCACTCGGGCATTGCACACGTGCTCTTCACATTTGCCACGCACCTGAAACACACCCACGATGCTGCTGCACGTGATGCACCACGTGTACATGCGTAATACGTTTGCCACACACCTGCCGTACCACGCGACACCACACTTTACACCCACACATGACATGCACCACACACATCGCACGCTGCACACCCCAGCACATGCCACATACACCACCACACATGTGCTTGCTGACATGACGCCACAAACGCATGTTGCGTACCATGCAGGACACTGCCCATACAGCTTGCTCTCAGGCACACCAGTACGTAAGCCATGCACAGTGCTAAAAATACAGTTGGCTAGCCCAGCAATAGACGCTTACTTGCACCCATCTATTATAACAACAGTGGTTAATTTCAATGGCAAATGAAGAATCTGCTTTGCTTCACTTGTTTGAAAAAATAACCAAAACCAGCAAAAAACACCACCCCACCCTAAGCTTTAATACCTTAGCGGTATCATACAGCAACCATCTCTGCAGCTTTGGGCTTCAGTTTAGCCGACTTAAGTCACAGGCCTCTCATCAGAGCTTCATTTTATTCGCCAGGTGTGGGTACTCTTTCCCAAGTAAAGCATTTCATCTAAGCAAGCTGGTTATCAACACACCTTCTCTCCCTGCTTTCAGGGGAGCCAGAGACGCAGTGCAGCACCCTCAGCTAACATTACCTCCACAGAAGCAAGTCAGAGGTAGCCCCCAAGGAACTGACTCTGTGCCTGTGCTGTGGCACAGCAGATGCTCAGCCATGAGAGCCTCAGCTTGCTTCTCTATGTAACCCAACTCCCCCTGGCCACAGCTTGAATGTTTCAGCTGTGAGTGTGTCTTAACAGGAACGCTGCAGGACAGTGCTCCTGGCTACTAAGCACGGCTTTGATTCGGGAGCCTTCTGCTCCCTGTGGGCACATGCATGCCTAGCAGGCAGATGCTCTGTACACTCAGCTTTCTCACATCTTAACCTCTCCTGCTGGTGTTAACAAACCAAGTCCAGAGCAAGAGCCATACTTTCATTGAGCCTGGATAAAGTAAAACACCTGGATTGCTGTGGGGGAAGCCTGCCTTTAAAAACAACCAACCAACCACCAAAGCCATTAAGCACTACAAGGTGCTGCATGGTCTGCATTAGGGTGCAGGCCTGAGGACACCAGGACCCACTCTGCCTTTGCCATCCAGCACTGTCCATAGCCAGGCACCCCCTGAGCTGCCTCCCAGTCAGGGCTGCAGGACTCCATCACTGGAAACCTCCAAGTTTAAGACCAGATCATCCAGACGCTCCCTCTCTCTCTTTCTGCACTCAGCCAGTGTCTGTCTCCAGCATGCCTGTTTGAGGCCCACATTGTGGAATACTTATGAAAACGTTACCTTTTGCTTAGCTAGAATGAGTTTCAGTTACAATACTTCAAGTTTGAAGAGACGGTACCCACATGACATTTAATGCTTAGTCAACGTAAGGCAGCACTACTTAAGACGCCAGTTAAGTCCATCACACTCATTCTGGTCCATAAAGCTTATGTCAAAGACAAGCAGTTTCCAAAGGAGCTACCACATTAGTTCTCTTAGTATTATTCATCAGGTTACTCACTCATGTCTTGTACATGTGAATGCCCCCTTGCTTTTGGACTTTTAAAGTTATTTATTTATTCATTGAGTCAGAACCAGGCAAGTGCACCCTCCTCCCATCTGGAGTCCGTCAGCATCCAAGTGCCACTCTGCTCACCAACAGCCACCCACCAGCAGTTGCTCACTCACAGCCTGAGGCTACCAGCAGCCCATGCCTGTAACAGCTCAGTGCAGGGCAAGGCAAGGACTTGACCTGCAGAGCTTATGAAGCCTGGACACACTGAACAACTCAGAATTGCCACATAAGGAGTACAGACCTTCAGCGCATGAGACTGTCTCCAACTATACCCCTCCAAGGCCCTGTTACCAATTTAATGAGTATTAGCAGTAGAGTGGTACAAGGTAGTTTCTCCTAGACCACGTTGAAGGGAAAAGACACCTTGGATCCTCTGTTATACCTGAAAAAAAAAATTAAATTGTGCATCTAGCACCTATTTTAGAAGGGCTTTGGTACCACTGAGAGAGACCAATATTGCTGGTAGGGATGAGTGGGACCTGCGCACCTTGCTGGTGACAGGTCACACAAGGAAAAGGATAGGTAACACAACATGCACTGGTGACTTTTGCCATCCTAAGACTCAGGCAGATCCACTGCAACCTGCTGGCCATCCCTGGAAGCCTCACCAGTGCAGAGGGGGATACTCATCAAGCAGCCAGAGAAACCTAAACCAGTTACAATCACGTTAAACGATGAGTTCTGCCTTACATAAAAATGTACAGGTATATTGGGTTTGCACGGTAAGGTTTGGGTAGCAGGGGGGCTACAGGGGTGGCCTCTGTGAGGAGCTACTAGAAACTTCCCCTATGGCTGATGGAGCCGGCTGGCATTGGCCCCAAGACCAACAGACCTGCCACGGGCCAAGGCCGAGCCCATCAGCAACGGTGGCAGTGCCTCTGGGATAACAGATTTAAGAAAGGGGAAAAAACCTCTGCGCAATTGCAGCCAGAGACAGGAGCGAGAATACGTGAGAGGAACAGCCCTGCAGACACCCAGGTCAGTGAGGAAGGAGGGGGAGGAGGTGCTCCAGGCGCTGGAGCAGAGATTCCCCTGCAGCCTGTGGTGAAGCCCATGGTGAGGCAGGCTGTGCCCCTGCAGCCCATGGAGGCCCACGGTGGAGCAGATACCCACCTGCAGCCTGGGGAGGACCCCACGGCACAGCGGGTGGGTGCCTGGAGGAGGCTGTGACCCCGTGGGAAGCCCACAGTGGAGCAGGCTCCTGGCAGGAGCTGTGGGCCCGTGGAGAGAGAGGGGAGCCCACGCTGGAGCAGGTTTGCTGGCTTTGGTGGGCACCTGGCATCCAACAAGGGTCAAACCACCAAACAGGTAAGACATTAGTACAACCATTGCATCTGCGAATGCCGTGAGCTCTTGGCACCCTTATTCAACATCTCTTACTTCCAAGGCAGAGGTGTGGATGGGTTATACCAGAGGCACTGAGACCAAGATTTTTTTCTTCCAAGTTCATAACATTCCTCTGTGTAACAAAGCTCATGCAAGTGGCATTCTTATTCAAACATTTACAGTGAGCAAAGTAAAACTGAATTCATCCAGCAGAATTTGCAAACCCACTGGTTTTCTACAGTTCCCACAAAAAACCCACCCTTTAAATTGGATTCAGACTTTGCATGCTAGCACAGATTAGGCACTGTTACAGTTAAAATCTAGCACAGCTTATTATAGCATAATGCCATGTCATGGTGCCATGAAGTCAGAACATCTGCTGAGCTACCACCACCACCACATCTTGAGTTTCTGTGTAGTACAAAGTTTTACTCTATCACTTCTAACCTTGAGTTTAGTGCCTCTTAAAAGGGAGTTTCTATGTTACACTAATGTATTCTGACGAGTATACGCTAAGGTGTACAATACTTAACATTTAAACACTTATGGACAAGATCAGAGTTGCAGAAACTGAACGAAAGCATCTTCAGAGGTCATCTAGGTCTTCCCACCATTATTCTGTAATGCAGATATATCTGTGCAGCCTGACGCAGATGTATGTGCATCTGTACCTGACCATACAGCTCGCCAGCTACGTAATGCATCTATAGAGCTCCTTTTGAAGTCTGTAGATGAAATAGTGCTGGGCAATCTTACTTCTAGGGCAATCTGTTGTATTGTTTAAATTTAATCCTTTTCTTTGGCAGCTGTATTTCATCTTTCCTTCGCCTCTGATTGCAGCCAAACAGATAATTTCCTTTATTGCCCCCCTTGGGTGTCATGTTTTCTAGACCCAGTTGTTGTGGATTTAACTCCAGCAACCCAGAGGAAGGAGCAGCCTCCTCCATCTTAGCTTAATGGCCAGAAAAGCCAAGAAGCAAATCCCCCTGGAGTCAGTCATTTTTATCCTGTGACCTAGGAGACATCATTCATGTTGTAACTTGGATGATATTTCTGGAGTGAGGCATGAAATATTAGTTACTGGAGGCTGGGCCTGTGGAAAGCGTTCCTGTTTATCACTGACTGCCACCAAGGGCAACAGGGGCTTTACACAAGTGTCTTGGACACAGCCACGTTACACTGATCAAGTCCAAACTGACAATTTTCTAGAGCATTAGATTTACCTGGGAGCATCCTTCAGGAGGATGATGGGCATCATCCAATAAAGCCTAAGGTGCATGCAGTATAGTTTTGGATACTTAGTAAGTTAATATTTGTGCTTTTTGTAGAAACTAGAAGGTTTTCCTGCTGCTTAACATGTTTCTGTGATATTTTAATCAGTTGCTTATCTGTCACAATGCTTTCTGGCTCTATTGGTCTAAACATGTGCTAATCCAGATGATTATTTTCATTTCGATCTGTTTCACAATCATTTGTCCCCAGCCTAAAAAAATGGAAATAGCAAAAAGAAAATGACTCATTGGCCCCGTTGCCATGTCAGTCATGCCCAAATGACGAGGCTTGTATGCCAATTACACCACACACATACAGCCTGCCAGAGTTTAACACACACCTTCATTTTTCAGGGTTTAATAGTTTCATCAGTCACTTTAGAGAAGTACCATTTACCTGGACCCACTGTTTGAAACCACTTTTAGTCCAGCACTCTGCACTGGATGGTCACAGCAAATAAAGGTACTTTTTCTAACCTAGGAATAGCTTCGGACCAGCTGCCTTCACTAAAAAGAAAGGCCAGAAAGACTTATTTTGCCCTCTTCCTCCCCAGCATGTAGACACGTAATATGTTCTGGAGATTTTGAATATTTGAAACAAGAGATAGTCATTTGTCTTTATGGGCTGCATCAAATGGTGGATTTGAAACAGTTGGAAGTGTACAGAGCAAGGGTAGGAATGAGGAAACTTGGTTTGCTTCCTTGGTAACAAAATCTACAGCACAGCAGGAGAACAGAGCATGATAATTAGGGAATTACAGCTGTTAGTCACAGAAAATATGCTGCAGTTGCAGGTCAGGGACCTGAGGTTGTGGCACAGGAAAGAAAACGGTAATTTAGAGTCTGTGAGGAACTCGCTGCATGCATTAGACTTCTTGCTACTTATAGCATCTCTACACCTGTTTTCCAGGGCGGAAGTGAAACCGACAAGAACGTAGATCAACAACAAGCACCAAGGAAAGAGTTCTTCTACAAGAGCCGGAGAACTAACTTTCATACAAACTATTTTTTAATAAGAAGAAATAGATATTCCATCAGCTCCTGTCCATTGCCCCTCCTCCTCTCTTGGCAACCCTCCTTTTAAGCAGGACAGTCAGAAACGTGAACTTTAAGACGAGGGAGAGGACAAAACTTGATCCACAGAGTTATTCTGTGAGATGGCAGCTCCCTTCAGAGGCACCAGTTGTTACAAGGGATGTAAAATGCGAGTCCCACTGAACAGGGCTTGGCTTGGAGACCTCTCTATTAAGTCAGAGCCTTGCGTTAGTTTCCTGCAAGTGGTAGCTGTTCCTGAACGGAACTCAAGGATACAAAAGGAAATGCAAGATCCTCAGACAGAAGACAATACTGCTTTACTTTCCTTGCCTTCACCTTACCCACCCCCCCAAAAAACACTACCAAACAAAAAAAACAGAACAAAAAAAATCCCCACCAAATCAAAACCCAAAGACACCCCCCCAAACCAGTGGCAAACTCCAAAGGCCCAAGAACAAACCCAACAAATACCTGCAATAACATCATTAAGGAAACTCTGATCATAGTTTGCCCAAAAGCCATTTAAAGTAGAGGACCTGATGGTACAGTCTGCCCAAGACACTCGCCAAGCACCTTCTGTACAATGCTGGGCCACCTCCTCTTCTTCCAGTGGGAGCTGGTCCATCCCAGAGCACCAAGGTGTGCTATAGCTACTACACACCAGAAACCTTCACCTGACTTCAGCCATCTCCAAAGCTGAGCAAGAGGCTGTCATGACTGCACACTTTCAGAGGTGGATTTTTACCTGGACAGAGACTTTATGACATTTTCCTCATCATGCTCCTAGTGAAGTTGTACACAAACGATGTCCAAAGTGACTAGAAAACTAGACTCCCATTTCAGTTGAGAAAGAGTGGCTTTTCCAGACCTTGAAGGGTGTTAAGTTTCCACATTCTTTCAAGTGAGCTAAGGAAATTCATAGAAGATGGTCATACTGCACTGATACGTATGACTTGGAAAAGCTCATCTATGAAACTTGTGTGCTTTGCTGTAACCTCTGATCCAGCTAAGTCCTCCGTAAGGAGTTCCTCATTGCCATTCCACTTGAGAGAGGGACTTTTATTTGTTTACTTCTCCAAGTCTCCTCCACCATTTGTTCCACACTGGTCATGTTTGCATTCAGGTTTTTTTAGATAATCTTTCTTTACTAAAATTTTAGCATGTGGAAAAGCATCTGTCCTTAAATCAAGCTGCTTCAGAAACAGAGAGCTGACTCTTACGGATGAGACTGGAGCTTAAGGCAACTTGAGGGAACCTAAACTTACTGAGGAACAGAAGAAACACCCACCACACCCTGAGGCTGACCAAGAGCTGGCAGCTGCTTTCCTTCAGACCTGCACCCGTACAGCCTGACCACACAACTCTGATTCAAAAGGCCAACACCAGGAGACCTCAAGCCACGAGGCTCAAAGCTCTCCATAAGGCATAAGCTGCTTTTTCAAACAAGACATCCAGCATTTCCTTGCTGTACTAGCTAGCAGCTTTGCATCACATCTAATCCAAACTCATTCTTTCCACGGAAGAGCAGCTATTAATAACTTCCTATCGCCCAGCCCTGCCTGCTGACCAGTAGCCAGGCCTCCCCAGTTCTCCTTGAAGACTGGCAGCATGCCATGCAGATCAACTAATTCAAACTATTTTGGGCAGGAAGGTATTTCAGTGTTCCAGACCCTCAACCTGCCCTGCGCCAGCTTCTGTTTCAAGGTGGTATCATATGAATTCACTTGCTGCTCACAGTTGTGTGAGGTGCCGCAGCAAGAGCTCAGAGGTGAGCAAACCCCCTGGGCTCTGGGGTAAAACCCACCTCTTGGTACTCTGCCAGCTGTCTGGATGTCATGTTTTTCTGACCTTGTGAGCTCTGGGGACAAGTGGCAAGTGCCTACCCTCAACCAAAGGGGTGAAATCCTTTTATTCTCCTTTGTGAGTTGCCCAAGCTAGGACCTGTGCCTCACTCAAGAGTTAGCTGTCAGCCATATGG